>QEAR01000094.1:833-81726 GCA_006535965.1 Spizellomyces sp. 'palustris' | reverse complement strand
TGTATTTTCCTGCACACTATGTTGTATGCTGTACATACTACATATACGTATGATTGTTTTGAAAAGGAGATGTCTTCGTCCTCGCAATGTTTGTTGCTTTTCTCCCACACTTCTTGTGATGATCGTTGTAAGCCATTTCACAGTTCTTTCACCGCTAGCTTTTTATGGATGAGATCATTGCTGATGCATATCGAAAGTACTCTCCATTCACAACGAGATTTCCCTAATCTATACATCGTTCGCCGTATAAACCATATCGCCCCGCTCCCAGTAACTAATTCGCAAATACGAATCGTCTCGCTGCGAACTGGCAATAGCTGAGAGTCCAGTACAAGTAACGACATCACTCTCGGGATAAGGGGTAATCGTTGTTTTGTGCATTGCATATCTATTTTGTTCCCACTTTTGCAATGGGTGCCTTCGACATGCCGTTAGGCCGGTTGGCGGCAATGCATTTGTGTAGAGGTTTGGCCATCAGTATTCCCCACCAGAGCACGCCGTTTTGCTCTCTCCCATTTTCGTATGTTTTCGGTCTGATTTGACTTGCTGGTTTGGTTTTAGGTGTTTTACCCAGTCACGTGGCTATATCATGAAAGCGACCTGGGACCGCAGCTGCCACCGTGGATTGAAATCTCACCTCACAGACCTTCCTTTTGCGCGACCTGGACGACAGAGAGGAAGGACATTGCTAAGATAGTCGAAGGGGAAGTCAAGAGCAGGACTTGGTCCGTACCTTCGGGGTATTACCTTCGACACTCTACGTTTTCACTATGTCTCAGCAAAGATCACGAGTGTCATGTCGAAAAGGGTCTCTCTTGGGATGGCGTTCCACTGGTATGACCATGCCTCTCCGTCTTAGGTAGTTTCTGCTAACTAACAGTAATCCAGTGGTTTCTATTTTTATTTTGTTAATTATCTGTCTGCATTTTGCGGCGGGAACACCCAAGAATCCACCCTCTAATGACCTAATGGTAAGATGCGTTGAGAAACAGTACATGAGATTTTCTGGCCGTACCGGCAGGCAGGATTTCACTGGGGACTTAACTTGAAAATCTTGTTCAAGAATGTTCATGAACCGCCCGCGGCAGAGCAACACCGTCCTGGTGGGAAGTCGGAGGACCCACTTAATGTACCTCCCCCGTCAGCTGAAGGTAGTGCTAGTCTTCCGTGTGTCGCGGCTAGAGTAAAGTGATGCGCTGTATTTATATTTCCGGCTATGTTCAGACAAGCGCAGCGACAAGCTCTACCAAGATACGATCCGACATCTGTCAGTAATAGCGAGAAAGCGTGGCTTGCGTTCCTCCAATTCGGAAACGCGGGACCTCCTTTATATTCTGACCCGATTGATTACACGAAGCATTCTGCCAAGACCACTTAGTGATCGACTGGAAAACTTACGTCAGCGACATGGACCAGCCGAAGAAGATATGGGGGCCTTGCCGATAGAGAATGAACAGGAATTGGACATTATACCGGTCATAGAAGAGGGAGATGAACCTGCAGTTAAAAGGATAAAGGCAACCCAGATTTTACGCAAGTTGGGATATGACGAAGGGCATCAGGATTCCTTAGCTACATTGGGTGATATGTACTTGGTATGTATGACCGGTGTTATGATCCATAAATGGGCACCTTTCCGACTTTTGTTGGGTTCTGTAGTACGGTAAATATTCCCATCCCCGAAATGCGACCGAAGCATTTAAACACTATCATACTCTTGCTCGAAAACATGGCAGCCCAATTGGTCAACGGACAGTAGGGCTTATGTACGCTACGGGAGTAGGTGTCGATAGAGATTATGCGAAGGTAAATGCCGCAGACATGATACATTGCTGAACGGGAAATTGACGCAAAAATTGCACAGGCTTTGCTCTATTTAAGTTTTGCTGCCTTAGCAGATGACACCGTCGCAGAACAGGCACTTGGGTATTGGCATTGGGCTGGTATTGCTACCACGAAAAGCTGCGACGATGCCTCATTTTACTTCAAGCGGGTTGCTGAAAAAGCCGTTGAAAAGTTCAGATCAGGTCCACCACTCGGTTTGGCAATGCCCCTCCCTAAGCTCCGTCTCCCAGATCAGGAGGGTGGTGTTTATGGTTATGGAGCCAGCGGACCTGGCGATCCGAATGTGCCTACACGTGGACAGGGTGGTCAGAATGGTGCTTTGACAACGGAAGATATTCTGCAGTATTACCGACTGCAGGCGGACGCTGGCGATCCGCTCGCTCAGGTCTGTTGCAATGCTTGAAAGTAGTCATACTGATGGCCATGTAATGACGTATTATATAGCTTTTGATAGGAAAACTATTTTACCTGGGGACCAACAACGTGAAGCAAAATTTTCGGAAAGCGATGGAGTACTTTCTAGCGGCTGCCTCTAAGCATCCAGGATTAGAGGCGGTTCGGGGACCTGATGCCACGGAAGGTATAAAACAAGCTGCCTCTGCTTCCGCGCAGGCGATGGGATTGTTGGGGCATATGTATTGGCGTGGAGAAGGCGTAGAACAGGATAATGCCACCGCTCGTCAGTGGTTTGAGCGTGGTGCAATTGATGACAATGCCGTGTGCCTGCATGCCCTTGGCGTTATGAACATGGAGGGGATTGCGGGTCCCAAGGTGAGCCCGTCTGCTATCATTGAAGATGCTTAATGAAACCTTGACCCCTTTGCCACATGTCTGTAGGATCCTAGTAAAGGATTCAAATACATCCAACAAGCGGCACATAAGGAGAACCCGGATGCCCAAGCTTACCTGGGTGAGCTGTATCTCGGTATGTCACTTTAGGAACGATTTGTTACGTTGCATGTCATCTGAATGGGTTTGCATAGGCTATGGAAAGAAGGAGTATCAAAATGCTCTCAAGTGGCTTCAACAGGCTTCATCCCGAGGGCACATCGTTGCCTTATACAATCTTGCGAATATGTACACTGAAGGATTGGGGGTTGCACTGCCTAACTGTGACGTTGGGGTCCGGGTAAGTCTTGGAGTGAGCAGTGTGTGACCTTGGATTGTTCTCGCTAATGTGTTGTTGTCCAGCTGTATAAGAGCGTCGCCGAGAAGGGCGATTGGCATGACCCAATTGTACATCAAGCTCAGACAGATTTGAATGCAGGAGATATGGAAGGAGCATTCCTGCGGTATCTGTTCGCTGCCGAGAGAGGGTACGAAATTGCACAGACTAATGCCGCGTGGATGCTGGACCGAGGTACGAATGAAGTACTGCCCATTTCAATCAGATGTCGTTGCTGAAGATCAATTTCAATAGGAATGTATTCTCCTTTACACTCTCGTATCTACCGGGGGAAGCAAGACCCGTATAGGACGGCCTTATACTTATGGAACCGGGCAGCAAATCAGGGAAATGTCAACGCGAGGGTGAAAATGGGGGATTACTACTATTATGGATTAGGTACGGCAGCAGATATCGCAGGTGAGGATTCAGCAGGGGCACCACAGGCGAGCCAAGAAGAGGTGTCCCTACTATCGCGATTACTTGGAACTGGGATCAGAGGAAATGGAGATCCAGAGCGGGCGGCAATATATTACCAAGTTGCAGCGGATAAGGAATGGAGTAGTATTGCAATGTGGAATCTGGGATGGATGCATGAGACCGGAATTGGAGTCCAGAAGGTACTAGTACGATTTACCGTTGGGGTCATTTCGTTATGCTTAAATTCTTGATTATGCAGGATTACCACCTGGCGAAGCGTAATTACGACATGTGCCTTGATACGAACCCGGAGGCGTATCTCCCAGTGAACCTTGCTTTGGTCAAGCTTCGAATCAAAATACTCTGGGATGAGATATTGGGGAGACGCACCTCCAGTGACTCGTCATCATCTCGTTCTGATGAGACATTGGGTGCAGAAAAATCGGAAAAGCGCGAGAAAGAATCTTGGAGACAGGCAGACGCTCCACTGGGACTCATGAGAGATGAAGATAACAATGAATTTTGGGAGTTTGAACATGTGCCCCCCACGGAAGGGGATGTTGCGGAAACGATTGGAATATTGGTTCTCTGTGCTGTTGCAGCTGGATTGGTGGTGTGGCGACAGGGTGTGTTGAGGAGAGTGGCGGAGCAAGCTCCACCTGTGGGAGCTGTTAGGGAGGGTGATCGAAGGCAGGAACAAGAGCATGAAGGAGAGCTTGGACGATGAGTGTAGTTCAAGATGTGTTCTCCGAAATTTCATGAGTTTGCTATGAATTTGTTGCACTTGTAAATAGTCATTTTTGCTGCACTGTTTTCAAAAGTGCAAGGGCCGACGGCCCATAGGCTGCATCCAACCCTACAATCACTGGAATCTTTCTTGTCCTATGGCCAGACAGCGCTTATCAACAAGATCGAACAGGAAAGGTCGAAAGCAGTTGCCGCAATGACTTTGTTTTTCACAACTGGTTTGCGCACCTTCCCTGTCCGATCTTTTCAAAGCGCAGCAGACGGACATCGAGCTGGAGGAAATGGAGCGTCGCCCTTTTATGCATTTTGCGGGCTAGGTGTCTTCTTCCAAGGGGCCCGCGCGGACATTTCTTCCATGGAATATTTGATCAGGGATCAGCCCGGGCCTGTCGTTTGTTGAATGTGCCGCGGTGAAAGGAGGTTGTTGTTCATCATCTCCATGGTAATTCCGCAGCGGAAAGGTTTCCTAACTTCGGCATGAATGCCCTTTGCCTGGTGCTGCATCGTTGCACGCCAGGGGATCAAGGGCAAGGGAGAACGATGACGGCTATATTCGCGAACGCCCGGAGGAATGTTCAGGAAGACTTTCAATTTTCAATAACAGGAGAACCTGGAATTTGAGATCTCCCGTCCCTTGGTTAATTGCCAGATGGCAGGGACGCATATCATTACCTCAAAATAAGGTTGCATTTCAGCAAACCAGAACACCGTCAAACATAGGTTACCTAATCAATGAGTCAGGCACGATATGCCCCCACCCACTCCAAGATCTACGAATATCCATCTCATTTGACACATTGACCGAGTAGGACATGGCCTTGCTGAAAGAAACCAGAGCCAAGAATCCTCTAGGGGCATTGCCGGAAGATCTTGTAGAGGAAATACTGCACGTGGGTCATGCATTGCCGGATTCTAACTCTTAGCGATTCGTTGGCATCAACCAGTTCTTGCAACAGTTTGTCGAACCAAAGGATATTGCCCGGTTTTGTTCTGTATCAAAAGTATGGGAAAAGCTGTGCAATGATAACAGGTTGTGGAAGAAAAACGTCATCACCCAAGGGTAAGTGGATGCGAAGTCCTTTTACCAGCCTGGGGCTGATAGGCTATAAAAATATTCGCAAAACAGTTGGAAGTGGTGGAATAGCCCTCCCATTGATCCACCATCCTGGAAAATGGTCTATATGTATAGGACCGTAACGGATTGTGTTGTACTTGAACATTTGCAAAACGTGTTGGAAAGTCCGCGTGGAAGGATCGCCAATATGCTGAAAATTGCGCAACATGGATCAGATGCCGTGGACGTACTTATTGGGACGATTGGTGAGGAAAAGAAGGTAAACTAGGGTTGGTGTTAGTACAAGTGAATCAGCAGTGCTCAGACTTTTCGATTGCTATCGCTCAGGACCATCTTACGCGAACATATTACGCTCGCAAAATATTACGGTTGCTCAGCAGACAATGGGTGGTCTCGCAGTGGCGCTTCCTTATGCCAATGTTGGGTTCCTTCCATGCGCAGAACGTCCAAACTCCTCACACAACTGCTGCTTGTCCTATTGCGGGCGTCCGACCTACCACATATGCTCCACCCTTTCCGCTCGAATACGGCGCCTTCCTCGTGTCTAAATTCCATAGCTACACATTGGATGCAGCAGATGTAATGGCGCAACTTGACGCACTAGCAGATGAAGCCAGACTGCATGTTATAGATCCTGATTCGACCAGCTCTAGTATTGAAACGCGAGCAAGACAGCTCTACGATTTTCTCTTCGTTGTAAAAGGGTTTACCGGTGTCATTCAGGATTACTATAATGTGGAGAATTCCTTAATTGACAAGGTAACTAGAGCAGCTGAAGCCGCCATGCTGATGACGCTTATAATGGCCTACAGGTGCTAGTCCGGCGAAAGGGCATACCGATCACTTTGGCCTTATTGTATCATGCGGTGGGACGTCGTTTGGGACTCCAGATTGACATGATTGGGTTTCCTCAACATTTTCTGGCGCGTATTGTAACGGAAGATGGAATACAATGGTTTGTGGACTGTTTTCAGCAAGGACGCAACGGGGGATTTCGTACCAGAGAAGAGTGTATAGACTTGCTCTCGGATATGCGACTAGTGACCCGAGAGGAATACTTGTCTCCAACAGCAGATCAGGACTTTTATACACGGGTAAGGATATGAAATCGGGGTGGTGAAACATTCGGGTGCGAAACCGGGTCAAATCCTGTGTTCGCTGCTCTGTTAGATTTGAGCTAACAGGTCGTTCGCATGCTCCTCCCCAGATGGCGTCCAACATTGTTGCAGCGGTTCATCACGCACCGGATCTTGAACAATCCACAGACATACATATTCACGCTTACGGAGCAATGATTGTTCTCCTCTTACTTTCCGGAGACAACACCCAAATTAGCACTCGCCATCCACATCGGCGGATTTTGTATGGCATTCTACGCGCTGATGTGCCCGAAGATGTGTGGTTTGCCGAGGATGATTTGGCCATGCTTAAAGCCAGACAAGTTACTGGTGACTCTGGAATGCGCGGGACGCAGGCAACCTTGGAGATTGCAGCTTTAGAGAATGAGGTGGCAGAAATTTGGTCCGTGGACGGCGCTAGTGCCCCCCGAAGCGTTAAACGGCGGGACCCGGATATGGGTCGAGGATTGAGTTCTTCGACGAGGATTCCGCGATTTCATGTGGGCGAGACCTTTAGTCATTCGCGCTATCATTATAGTGGGGTGATGTATGTATGACAATCGTGGTTTACTTTGATTGTCTCACCGTCTGATTTCCTGACGTCGCTGTTAGCTATGGTTGGGACTTGGTATGCTCAGCGGACGAGGAATGGATATTACGCATGGGAGTTGACAGGTGCGTGGATCGCTCATCTCTCGTGTCGCTCTGACCTTGCACTCAAATCTCTTCAAATCTCATCTCATTGTAGGCTGGAGCGCGGGAGACGGCAGCCATTTTATAATGTTTTTGCCCTTGGACCCGACGGAGCTCGGACGTATCGCTATGTTGCTGAGCAAAATATCATTCCGGGGATTGATGATCCTGCAAGGTTCCTGGCCCACGAAGAGATTGGAAAGTGGTTTGAAAGGTGGGATAATGAAAGAAAAGTATTTGTTCCAAACAAGGAGTTGAGGGAAGAATATCCCGATGATTTGGGTCCGCGTGGAGTGGAACTGTAATTGGGTCAGCAAGCGCCATGCGCAGCAATTTCATGTAACCATATATGTGCAAATGAATGGGCGTTCGGGGAAAGATTTTCCAAAGCCTCGTTGTAAATCTGCCAACGTTGAGAAAGCTTGTCAAAAGGCACTTCTTGGCGATGAAATGCTTCACGACCTCAATACACTCGCTATGCCTGTGAGACTGCATTCTCGTTTATATACCCTCATAGTGGTCTTCACATGGTGGGCTGCTTTCACTCTAAAACCTGTGCAAGCCGAAAGTGATGCGTCCGAGGTTAACCTAGGTACGCGGGTTTCCAACCCTTTTTTAGGGTAGAAGTGTCTCGCTGGTGGCTTACATTTGGAAACATTCCTCCTGCAGGTCCTATTGGTGTTCTACCCGTTTGGCTAGTTATCATCATAGCCATCATTCTCGCTGCTCTCGTGAGCGGCTTTGGCTATCTCCTTTGGAGACGATATCGCGGCGACAGGGTGGACCCCGAAATTGGGTTGAGCCGGTTTCGAGAAAGTGGCAACTGGAAAAAGAGATGGAGCCGTGCAGTCAAACCATCCCCCAGCGGTCCATTCCGTGCTGGAACTATCCTAGGCGGCGATCCAGTTGATGGTAGCCGTGGCGGGTCTTCACGCGGGAAGAGCCAGGTCCGGAGTGGAAGTGCAAAATTGCTGAAGGCGAATGTTGAGGTAGATTTTGAAACTGGTCCTGTGAAGCCCTCTGACTCTTTGTCTCGCGGAAGATCGCGACGTGGACGGAGTCTGGAAAGGGCAGCTTCGCGGAAACGGACACAGCAAGGTGGGGAAGTTAACTCCTCGGCTTACTTGCAGCGCCAGAGGACTGCTGCCTCCTCCCATGGCATGTCTGACAGGGACATAGCGCTTGTGGCGGCTACTACAAATTTTGGAGATTCTACCGAGACCCTGGAGCCCGATGAGGATATTTTGTCTATAATGAAGGCGAGCGGCCGTGGTGATTTGGGGCTTGGATCCGGCTTTGTTGATTTACCTACTGCATCCGTCGTCGCAATCGAGGAAGAGAAGATAGAGGTTGCAGCAACTACGAAATCGGCTCGTACTGGTGCAGATGGCTTATCTCGCTCCAACACGAGCAAGTCGAATATTTCTCGGAAAGATACAAAGCGCGCCTCCTCGCGACGACGAGGCGGTAACGACGTGTCCCTGCGGGGATCTCCACCTAATGGAGAAGGATATCTTTCTTCAAGTGGAACTGATGGACGCAACGACCTCATTCTCCCACCAGCCGCTTACTCGACAGGTCGGGAACGCACTTTTGATGGTGAGGACCTCGTGAGGAGCCGATCTACAGGACGAGGAGAGCGTCATGAACGGTCCTCTCGTGCCAGATCGTCATCTCGTTCTCGTAATACATATCGAGTTGACCCTGTTTCTCGTGACGCTCGAGACGACAGTACTACTGACGAGTATGAAGCAGATCGCTCAAGACAAAGGCAACGCAGCATGCGCAAAAGTGCGCGTGCACATAGCAACGCACGAGAAGAATTTGCAACGGACGAGAATGAAGCGGATCGCGCAAGGCGCAGGGGCACCTCCCGTTCGCGTATACGGAACCGCTCCACGTCTCGTGCAGGTTGTTCACGTGTTCATGGCCAGTCCAGTGATTCGGAGGGTAGCGATTCGAAATTACCCATACAGCGTTCTGTAAACCGCCACAGATCATTACATGTGTCCGACTCTCAACCCCGATCCTCCAGTGTTGATCCATCAAGGAGAAGGACAGGGACAGGCAAAAAGGCACCGTCCCGATCTCAGTCAATAGCACCACAACGAAATAGAGGTCGACACGGGGACCGCTTAGCAGGAGATGATACTCCTCTTGCTACCGTAGCCTTGCAAGTGTTGCAGCAGAATTTGACTAGGAACCCTTCCCGAGGACGAGCTAGAGAGCATGGCGGAAGGGAGCGATACAACGGAAATGGGCGACCGATGTCGACGTCTACCGAGGTATTGGTGATCGATTGAGTGGCATAGAAGGATAACAACGGCTGGCGTTGCATTGGTGGAATGATACCGTGAAGAAAATATAGAGATTGATAGATGGTGTTTGAATCTATACGGAGCAGGAAATATGATACACTGGGGCTATGCGAGATAGCTATAGGCACATTTAGATACACAATAGAAATCCTAGTTGAAACAACAGGTACCATTCCCTACACCCAAAATCCCTTTCTACAGTCTAGGCCTAACAATTCTTTCCACGACATCTAGCACCCCCTCATCTTCGATGGTGGCGGGAACCACCATTTTCCCTCCCTCAATAATGTCCCGCAAAGATCTTCTCAATATCTTCCCCGAACGGGTTTTTGGCAGTTTTGGGACGATATAAATGGCTTTTAATGAGGCGATAGGACCTAGGGAGGTTCTGATACGGGTTTGGAGTGCTTTTGGTAGGGATTCATGCTGTGAATGTGAGTTTGCGATTTGAACGACGAACTGGGATGTATTCAAAGGCGAGGTGAATATCCACAAAGGACATCAAAAGGCACTAACTCACTTTGCACTTACCCCGACAGGAACCTGCCCCTTCATGTCATCCTTCACCCCTACAACAGCACATTCCGCAACGTCTGGATGTGCCGCCAAGACCTCTTCCATGCTCCCAGTGCTGAGACGGTGTCCAGCTACGTTAATGACATCGTCTGTGCGGGACATGATGGATATGTACCCATCGTCGTCAATGAACCCGGCATCTGTCAAATCAAAATACCCGTCAAACTTGTCCAGATATTTCCAAAACCCGGCAGGATTCTTCCACAGTGATGAAAAACAACCCGGCGGAAGGGGTAGTTTGACAACTACCGCCCCAAGGGTGTGGCGGGCAACTTCTTGTTTGATGGAGGCATCAAGGACACGGACGTCATAACCGGGTATGGCTGGGCCTGCAGACCCTGCACGTGTTGGGGTTGGTTCTCCGGGGAGACAGCACGCAGCTGCAATCGGCCATCCAGTTTCGGTTTGCCAGTAATTATCGCTGCCCAAGAAACAGTCTGTCATGAATCAACGGATGCCAAATGAGCCGGCAGAGATAGCAATTACCGAATTGGGACACCAAGGACTTTCTCAAAGTGGCGCACCGTCTCTGGGTCTGATCGCTCGCCAGCTAAGAACAAGCTCCGGAGAGAGGAAATGTTGTATCGCTTCAACAATGCTCCAGTCGGATCTTCTCTCTGTCGTCAACTTCAACATCAATCACGCAGCCGCATTTGCTCTGTTCAATAACACGCCCACCTTAATTGCCCTAACGGCAGTTGGCGCAGTGAACAGTACATTCACCTTCCACTGATTCACTATTCGCCAGAAGGCGCCCGCGTCAGGTGTTCCAACTGGCTTTCCTTCGTAAAGGATAGTAGTGCATCCATGCAGTAATGGACCATAGACAATATAGCTATGGCCAACAACCCATCTGCCAACATTTTGTCAATGGCAGATTAAAAGTAGTGAGGCAATGGTACGGCATACCCAATATCACTGGCGGCAAAGAAGACATCTCCAGGTGAAACTCCAAAGACGTTTTGCATGGACCAGGTTAAAGCCACGGCCTGTGGAGTAGTATTAGTGATTGGATGCGATAGCTTACAACACCAGCAATCGTACGAACATGACCAGCGTTATCTCGCACTACTCCCTGCGGCAACTTGATTTCAGCGCGCAACCCCGAGCCATGAGCATGAGACAGAAATCGTACCTTTGGTACACCAGTACTCCCTGACGTATAAATGACATACAAAGGATCATCCCCTTTTAGCACTTTCCATCCAGTTCTCCGTCCCTCCCTCCGTGCCTTGCAAACCTCCTCATCCCAATCCAACATCCCCGCCAGCTCCGTGCGATGCTCTGGTCGCTGGAGAAGGATCGTTGCAGATGCTTTATATGATGTGAGCGTGAGCGCTTCCTGAAGGAGCGGTCTTCTCTTTATTAGAGTACAGCGTATTGGAAGCCGAGGACAACAGCAGAAAACACTCACTGGTAAGCAACAATCCTAGTTGGTTCTATACCGCAGGATGCGGTGAGGATTACTTCCGGTCGGCAGTCTGTTATGCGTTTCGCTCTAAACAAAGAAAGGAACCGAGGCTCACCAACCGCGGGCTTCATATTTCGCATCACATACTTGGAACACTTACAGTTCTCCAGCTGCAAATCCGCCAAACACAACGGAATGCACTGCGCCTAACCTTGCACACGCCAGCATGCCAATGACAGCTTGAGGCACCATGGGCATATAAATCAAAACGACCGTTCCCTTTCCAACCCCAGCCCCTTCCAAAACGGAAGCAAACACCTCGACTTCCTCCAACAAGTCTCCATACGTATATGTTTTCTTTGTACCAGTCACGGCCGAATCGTAAATTAAAGCTGGTCGTGAACCATGGCCACTTTCTACATGGCGGTCAAGTGCATTGTAACATGTATTCAACTTTTGTGTGCGTCAAGTCCTGGACATATTGGCAACATTATAGGAAAAATCATATTACCTCGCTTCCGGCAAACCACTGCCAATTCACTCCGCGTTCAGGCGTGCATTTTTCCGCCGTTTTTTGGAAGATATGGTCGGGCTTGCGGTACCAAGTTACGGCATTGGCGGCGTTGGACCAGAATGCTGTCGGGTCACGAAGAGAGTGAGCGTGCATACCGGTTTGGAGACGGGTTGGCATTCTATCCAGGTTTCTGGTAATTTTACGAGTGCCAAGTAATAGGCGATAATAACCGTAGTGAACTATGCTGAACGTTGAACGTATTGCTTACCACAACTTGAGTGCCGTCGAAAGTCACTCGCGAGTCTGACTCAGCAAGCAATTGAGCCTAAAATGGTCTCATTGCATAGAAAATCACGTGGACACCCTGCCTAGCAGAAATATTTCGAGCCGATTTTGTAAATTCATACATATTAGAAGCACCTCCTCAAATGATCCAGTCTAAACCCACACCCCTATTTGCCAGGTCTAGTATACACGCTTCACAGGAGGTACAGTCTGGCACTCGTTCTGGTCTAGGGTCTCGTGGATGACTGGGCGGTATTCCAATTTCGTGGCTTGCGACTTAGGGTCCCAGTATGATAGGGTGTGCTTCATCCAGGTCTTGTCCTCACGGTCCTTGAAGTCCTCACGGGCGTGGGCTCCTCGAGATTCCTTACGGGCTTCAGCAGAGTACATAGTTTGCACAGCATTTGCCATCAAGTTTTGCAATTCAAGGGTCTCCACCAGATCCGTGTTCCTACGAAGTGGTAATTAGTCTTACTAGTAATGCCACTTCCAAGTGTCCATTGCCACCTACCAGATCAATCCTCGATCGGTTGTCTTCAAGTTATTGAGCTTCTTTGCAACCTCATCAATCTTTTGTACTCCCTCCTCCAATGATGATTGGGTCCTGAACACAGCGGCGTCGCTTTGCATAACCTTTTGCATTTCCAAACGGACCTGAGCAGTGGGGTTTGCGCCATCAGCGTAACGCATTTTATCGAGGTTGGCAATGGTTTCGGCACCGGCATCCTTAGGGAGAGGCTTGTGGGGAGTATCCGGTTTCAGCGTGTCCTTAATGTGAAGGGCGCAAGCACGGCCGAAGACGACGATGTCGAGGAGGGAATTGGCACCGAGGCGGTTCGCGCCGTGGACGGACACACAGGCGGCCTCACCGGCGGCGTAAAGGCCAGGTACCACCTGGTCTTTTCCATCTTTGTGAGAAATCACCTGTCCGTGGTAGTTGGTCGGGATACCACCCATGTTGTAGTGCACAGTGGGAAGGACGGGGATAGGCTCTTTGGTAACATCGACGCCGGCGAAAATGGCGGCAGTTTCGGAGATACCTGGCAGGCGTTCTTTCAAAACCTCCTTTGGAAGATGGCTGAGTTGGAGGTAGATATGGTCCTTCTCTGGTCCAACACCACGTCCCTCACGGATTTCAATGGTCATCGAGCGGGACACAACATCACGGGAAGCAAGATCTTTTGCAGTGGGGGCGTAACGTTCCATAAAACGCTCTCCTTCCGAGTTCAGCAAGTATCCTCCCTCACCACGCGAACCCTCCGTAATAAGACACCCTGCACCGTAGATACCAGTGGGGTGGAACTGGACAAACTCGAGGTCCTGAAGAGGAAGACCCGCACGCGTGACCATGGCGTTACCGTCACCAGTGCAAGTATGAGCGGAAGTGCAGGAGAAGTACGCACGACCGTATCCGCCCGTGGCCAGAACGGTTTTGTGGGCGCGGAATCGATGAAGGGTACCATCCTCCATACTCAAAGCGATGACACCACGGCACTCACCTAGATGTATTGTGTTAACCATTGAATCATTTCTTCAGAAGGACTCCGATTAGGTCTTACCATCTTCCATAATCAAGTCCAGGGCGAAATATTCAATGAAGTAGGTGGTGTTGTACCGCAACGATTGACCGTACAAGGTGTGCAAAATGGCGTGTCCGGTACGGTCGGCCACAGCAGCACAACGATGAGCTTGCCCACCCTTTCCAAACTTCAAACTTTGCCCACCGAAAGCCCTCTGGTAAATTTTACCCTCCTCAGTACGCGAGAATGGTACACCGTAGTGCTCAAGCTCGATCACAGTTTGTGGCGCTTCACGACACATGTAGTGAATGGCATCCTGATCACCTGATATTGGTCAAGACATTGATGGATGTGAGAAATATAGCCTCCTTATCATGGGTCGCGGCAAGGAACATACCCAGCCAGTCAGAACCCTTCACGGTGTCATACATATGCCACCTCCAGTCGTCCTCTGACATATTTCCAAGAGCGGCGTTGATACCACCCTGAGCAGCGACGGTGTGTGAACGAGTAGGGAAGAGTTTGGTGATACATGCGGTATTGAACCCTTCTTTTGCAAGACCAAACGCGGCACGGAGACCCGCACCACCAGCGCCAACGACGATAGCATCGTAAGTGTGGTCAATAATTGGGTACGCACTTGACAATGGAGTCTACACAGGAAAGAAGCGCGTTAAGAGTGGGAGCTCCCCATGTACACGCTGAGAGATCACAAGGTATTCACCTCGGCAGCTGTTGCTCGTAGCGGCTGGTTAGAAGCAAGTCTTTGCGCAACGGATGAGCTATGAAATCCTCGACTGGACAGAGAACCACGGCTCTATCAAACATAGGAAGCAAGAATAACTTGTTTAGTTATGAATCAAGTTAAACCGCTGGCTAATCCAATACCGTTTTCTGACGATGATGAAAGTTGAAAATCAAGACTAGCGACACTCACCAAGGCGTTCCTTGACTTTGCAGCGAAGCGAAACATGGTTCCAGCAAGTGCGGACGGATATCAAGAGGCAATGAAACTGGGGGATGGCAGGGGGATGTGGACGTCGTCGCCCTGTGGTCAGTTGCTCCGAATGGGAAGCATTCCGTTGGCTGCCATGGTGTGGATTCTTCCGCTAGCGATTTCAAAGTGGCACAGCAACTGCGTGAACTGCAATATCACGTGAGGTAGATGTGAGCGGGCATTATCGGAAGGGTAGCGAACGGGGTTTACATCTGCCAACGACTATCAAAGGAACGCATTATAGATAATCCGTACACTGATCGATGCCCAATTCCTACTTCTTTGCGATTTGCATGTGTTGTTTGGCTCTGATACGGTAATTGGCCTCTTCGAGCTTTATGATCTGGTGTCATGGACAAGGTTGAGGTGGATAGTTCTGGGACGGAATCCTGCAGTGTGGGCTGGATGGGGACACCACCATTTAACCCTGTCCGTGTGTGAACGGAAATTTGTATTTTTCGCCCACCAGATGCATAGCGGGTGGGAAACTACAAATGTCAGTACTTGGAGCATTGCAGCCAATTGAATTANNTCATGAAGATAAACAAAAAGATGGGTCTAATACATGCGGCCATCGCATGGTTTGAACATTCTCCTGTAGCAGTTGCCACATGCCAATAATTTATGGAACGCTGTCGCTTCCAGTTAGAAGAGGAAATTTGAGCGGCCAATCATGCCATACAATGAGCTAGCTAATTAGGATGCAAGAATTTGCTGATCTAAATTTCCTTTTCACGCCTATCAATAAGCTGCACATTGATGAAGAATGCAATCATCGTTATTCGTACCTGGGATTCTGCTGGGTAACCCGACTGAGTGACCCGTCGTTCTGATGTCCACCATTTCCACGTGCGAGTCGTGTCCTTTCATCACATTTCACTCCATTTGATATCTTCGTTCCGCGCCAGTAGCTGCATTTCAGTATAGTTGAATTGGTTGCTCGGATGATATGTTCACAAGTTTTACAGAAAATTCCATCTGAAAAGTTCGTACTTCTACAATTGTAGCAGCAATAGCAACAACAACATAAGACATCCAATGACACGTTGCTGATAGAGAAATACCAGATATTACGGCTTTCATGGCCTCCCCTGCGGCATCTTATCACCATGCAATCAGACGCTGACCGCAAGGCGGTTGCGGCAGGGTCATATTAAGTGAGTGCACTTCACGAAGATGCTACAGGACTTGCGATATTAATACGACAAACAGAAATGTAGACAAACGAGAAACATATGCAAATGTATGAATGCTATGCTACAACTTTTCTCTTCCTCTTTGCTCTACTTCTTTAGTTGGATTAGTTGAAACGAGCAGTGAGAGGAGGTACGGCCAGAACGCCAAGAGACGGCCCCAAAAGAGACTCGTCCCACCAAAACACAAATAATGACGGGACTCTCGTATTCACGAGTTCATGACGCCCCAGGTATGTCCATTCTGAAAAACTGATGTTGTAGTGCTTGCCGCGCGGTTATCCGTTCTCTGGGATCATAGACAAGCATCTGCTGCACAAGGTCCAAAAACGATTCCATGATGTCGTCTTGTGGTCGAATGATGTCCTATCGGGGTGAAGAGAATATACTTAGCATTCAGAAATGCTCCGCTCTCTCCAGGCAATTCAAGACGTACCCGCAAAGGCTTCATGTTCTTTACAAAACGCTTACTCTGCTTTTGCGTTTCTGAATTTGGCCAGTCGAGACGGTTGTTTCGGAAATATTTTTGGGAGGCTTTTCTGCATGTTTCATCCCATGAGTCCATCAAATACATTTCACACTTCAATATTTACCAATACTACCAAGGCCACTTACCCTACGTTACGAATAATCTTTTCAGGGAACTTTCCAAGCACAGCCTCCATCATGGCGAGATGTTCAAGGCTAAGATTTCATGTCAAAAGAATTACTGACCGTCCACACAGGAGAAGTGCACATGTGAAAACTAACACGTACTTGTCATGCGTCTGGAATAAAGCATCTCCAGTGCAGAACTCAACCAAAATACACCCGACCGACCACTGTCCCAGCGGGATGTCAGCAATCCGAAATAACCTACCAGAACACGATATTAAGGGGTAACTTACCATATCGCATGGGAAGGACCATCCAGTACAGAGGATTATCTCGGGGGCGCGATAATGACGGGTGCTAACAACGGAGCTGTGATAATCCTCTTCAAAAATGGCGCTGCCGAAATCGATAAGCCGTATACTCGTACAGAGTAGTTCTTTACGGGCCTTCGCAGATCGCTACCATGCGTTAAGCGTCAGCACTTTTGGTACAGTTATCAATCCAAAGAAAAAGAACAGGCTTACCCTCGACCCCCCCACTACCCGGGTCTGATTATCCACGAGCATTAGGTTTTCTGAAAAACCTTGATTTAGCACCTTAACCAATATGGTGCCAACGAAGGGCTCATACCAGGCTTCAAATCAGTGTGCACTAAACCCAAATCGTGTAAGAAAGCCACCGCCTCCAATATTTGTGTAGCAAAGGCTTTGATCTGCCATGCTGGAAAAGGAGCGAAGGCGTTTTCTTTCAAAAAATCAAACACGCTTTGACTAAGTAGCTCGAAGACCATGCATATATGATTTCGGTAGTCAAAGGTCTCTTGCAGATGGATGCATCGCCTGTTCGAAATAGACGTCAACATACAGTCATTGTGCACTACAGAAAGCAAACATACCTTCGATTCTCCGGGTCATGCGCTTTCAGCGCGTTCAGGACTCGTATCTCGACCTTCGATGCATCCCGATACTTCTGGACTGCCCGGATAACTTTGATGGCCACACGTTGCCTGGTCTGTCGGTCATAAGCTTCAACAACTTTGCCGAAGGTCCCCTGTCCGAGAAGCCGCATGATTTTATCTAACACGAATCAGAACGATAAGTATCTCTGATCACGGCAGAAAGAGAAGCAGTGCACATACATCGCGATGTAAGATCACTGTTCACTGTTACAATGAAGTGGCCTTCTTTGTCTGCACATGAAGGTAGATCTTGCTATCGGGTTGACGGGACAACAATTAGCAACCATGATTGAGAATATATACGGGGTGAAACAGTTCATTGAGTACGAACCTCGCGATAATATGGCCCGTCATTGTACCGGACTGGAGAAACCCTTGGGGGTGGTGGCAGGAACTGTTGCGGGGGATACGATATAATGGGTTGCTGGGGTTGGGGTTGCTGCTGCTGTTGAGGTTCGTAGTAGTTGTCTTTCTTTCGTCTTTTTGGCGCGGAGGCTCCTGTTGATCCTGGTGGGGAATTAGTGAGGTCGATGTAATCGGTGGCCGCTACTGGTGGATGCTGTCGGGTGACGTGTTGGGTGTAGGAGTTTGTAGGAGGCAGGCGGCGGCCGGCGCTGTTGGGTCGTGACGATGCTTCTGTAGTCGGATAACTTCGCGAGCTATCCGCGGGTGAGGATGAGTGGTAATACGCGCTGGTGATGTGATTTGCGGGTGGTGGAAAGGCAGTGACAGGCGGTAGATATGCAGCGGTCGGTATAGGTAATTGTGGATATGTTGGTATAAAGTCTGTGGTAAAGGCCGGTGGATGCATGGCCGTACAAATATCTGAAATATCAATTGTTCAGCTTACAGGTCAAAACAATCGAACACTATGCTAATAGCGACATCTTCCATCCTTTGCAATGTCGAGCTCTAGTGCTCAACTGACTCACCTGTGGTGTAGCAAGTGGGAGGACCATAAACGAACCGTTCTCCAGGTGCAGCAGCAGCAACTGAAACATGGTTGTTATAACGAGCAGGCTGTTGATAGGACGTAGACGCGTATGGCGGCGGTGATTGAGAATGGACTAGTATAACTTCAATGGGCTTCTTCTGTGCAGAGATGGGTGCAAGCTCCGCCGGCGGATAGTGCATGTCCTCATCATTGAATCTCCGTTTGCGGCTTCTCGTCGCCATTTCGGTGGTGAGAGCTGACAGGCAAGGAGGATGTCCCCAAGCCAGCGGAGTTGGAAGTCACTTTTCTGATAGCGGCAATTCGGGTAAAGGGGGCAGAGTCTAAGACAGTTCGATGTTGACAAGAATCCTGTCGAAATAACTGTCGGTCAACCGACGTTCAACAGACTCAAAAAAACCCTGCACGAATGTCCGTGCATGAGAACGAAACCCATATAACCACATACGTGAGATTCCAGTAGCCAACTGCGGCCCAGCGCTCCTTTTCTAAATATACTTTGTAACGTGATAACCCGTCCCCTGACAGCTACTCCGTCTCACGACACCTAATGGAAACTGTACACTTCGTGAAGGGGGAAGCGGCGGGACGAGGAAGGTACTGCGGCTCTCTCGTGCGTCCAATTACTGTAATGACTATGGGGAAGAAGGGAGGAAATGGTGGTCGTGGGGTACTATGGGAATTACTATCGCGATTGATGAGGGGGCGAGGGCAGGGGCGCTTCACCGGTTCGGGCTGCAGTGCAATTGGAATGTGATTGGAGTCAATGCACATTCGAGGCAAGGAACACAGCGTACAGGTTGAGGTGGAAAGATTCCAATAGGTTTCAAATGTAAGTGTGGCTCGTCACTCGGAGCGGACCACATGAACTCTCAACCCCAGAGATATAGAAGGCATGGGAGAGAAAGGATTTCTGCTGCTCGAGAAACCAAACCTGCCTACATAGATGTGGAAGGCAATGATAAACTTTTCAAGATATTTATTTAGAGGACAAGGAGAATGGCGTTCGTGCGCTGGGCATGATGTATCATCAATGGGTTTCTGTTTAAGCAACTAAACGAGATGCCGCACTTTCTTTCCAATAAGCCAATCCCAGCATCTGCAAAATCCCCATCATAGCCATATTCATTACGATACTTGGTGTCAATGTGAATAGCTGCTTTGCTATCAGCACTGATACTCCTGAGCTTGCGTCTATTCAATGTAGTCACATCATTCTGCATCCTAGGATCCACCTAAATAAAGGGATATGTACCTTCAAAGAGGCAGGAATGATAATTCGTCGTGGGGCGGACTGCGTTGTTTGTTATATTGCAATTGTTCAATCCTTTCAACAAGCAATGACGGCAGCAGATCCGCCACAAATGGAAATCCACCGGCTCTGCAATTAGCAGACCGCCGGAGGAGGGATTTTGCTGACCCGCACTCTCCAAAACTTGCTCAAATCATTAATGAATCTATGGTTGTTAAGAAGGACGATTGCTTACCTAAGCATCTATAAATGTATATACTCTCCAGGTGCTAAACGTAAATTTATTTCTGGAGCAGTCGCTTAACACTTATTCGAGCTCCGCTTTGCGCTTCTGGAGATCGCAGCCAGCTAAACGTTTTCAACCCGCCGATCTTCTTCCAGAGTCACCGAAAGACCTGATAGCTTTACCGAAACTAGCCCAACCGTTCTCCGTTGTGAAATAAGTCACGAGACTGACATGACCTCCTTCTATGACGAAGTGGAGATCGAAGACATGGACTATGATGTAGAGACTAAAACGTACTACTATCCATGTCCGTGCGGGGACAAATTTCAGATAACAGAGGTATGTGCCATGTACCTATATATTGGGAATCACCTGCTGTCAGTGTGCTCAACTATCTGCTTTCCGCAGGACGAGTTACAGGACGGTGAAGAGATTGCACGGTGTCCGAGCTGTTCGCTTATCATAAGAGTCATATACGACCCGGAGGACTTCCTTGAAGGAGGTTTAGGGGATACGATCGATTTGGGGGTTACTGTTCGTGTGTAGGCACTAAGCTGAAGATAGGATGCAGAGAGTTAAGGGGTTAGTTCAAGGACGTCCCCAATTTTTACATAGTAATTTACGGTCGTACTGTCGTCGCAGTAGCGTAACCCGAGAGATAGCCGTTAGTGAGCCATTGCTGTACATTAGTTTCGTTTTGCATATATATTTAGAAGCGTTCATCGACTGATATTGTCTTTATTGTCTTGTCAGGATTAGGTTCGTCTCAATAAATTTTCAGACTTGTGCGATTGTTTGTTTGCACAAAATATATATAAACACAATGAATTTTGCCCCATTTATAAATAAGTTATAATTTTACTTATGAACGTTCATGCACACCCAAAGCCCGAGCCGTCAGAATCAGAGTAGTCATCGATGCGATCTCCTCCAAGGGGAGACTAGTGGTGGTTATCTGAGGCCCGTTTCGCGAAAACGCACCACGGCTTCGTCTAGAGATCACGTCACTAGCTGTTTTTGTGAATCGCAAGTGCTCTGCCAACATCGTCCTTAGTCGCGCGGTTTTCTGGCCGCTGATGTTAATAAACCCTTTTTGCAAGGACGGTTATATCATCGGTTATATCATCGGCGGATCTCGCATGTAAAATACCTCGTTCCTCCAAGGCTTCCAACAACTCATATTCAGTCAGAACTTGAACTCCGTGTTGGCGCAACAGCTATACGTAGTGAGAAAAGGTTTATTAGGATTACCGTTAAGTCTCTGACACAATTTATTTCCCCCCGCACCTCATCGTCCTTCAGAATCCAATCCACCCAACCATAAAGCCTCGACTGCGATTGTATCCCAGGTAATGCGAAGCCCACATACTGTCCCATTATGCGAAGCTGGCTGCTGGACAGATTGAGAATGCTCGCGTTGTCACGTAGTACAGTTTGCAGCGCAATCAGATCTCCTTCCGTGACGCGACTGTTGTTGTTCAACTGGATAAATCGATTGCAAATCAGTAGCTATTAGAATTAGAGTCAGTGTAAGAAGTAAATACCATGTTTTTCCATCTTCGTTCCAATGCTTGCGTTACTGATGAATTCTGTGCGTTCCCTCGGCTTGCTCGCGCCTCCAATGCCTGACCCAATGATGCCAACAGTAGTGGTGCCAGCTCTGCACGTTTCGCTTGAGTCACATGCATCTTCTTGGCCTAAACATCTTTCAAGGTGAGCACGCAATTAGCGAATCCTAGAATCCGCTCATTGGCATACCAGAATCTCGTCTGTTATAAAGACACTGGGGAGGAATGATGGCGCCTTGCGGAATACGAAAGGTAACATCGGGATGGCAAATGGCAAGGCGAGAAAAATGGTCGCAGGGAAAACTCTTGCTAGATCTCGCTTATTCCTCTGTACATGGCGTATATCGCTTCGCGTTCTTACAGGCTTTCCCTTCTGTTGATAGTCAACCCATAGCTGCAGCGAATGCATACTTCCGTTATATAGTAGTCCTAATCCCGATAGTAGGACCATGGTGGGCTCCGTGAAAGCTTTGGTAAACCATCGCTTGGGGTAAGATAACAATGTTGGAGGGGGCTGGGCTTCTTCCAGGGCTTTTGTGATGTGGTCTTTTGATGCTTGATCGACGGCCTGTAACCTCTACTGTCAGTGGGACAATGAAGGGACAGTGAGCTGTTGTGGGACATACGTGCTTAGATGGTGCATGTGTCAGCAAGCTCCTCAAGCCTCGCCTCCGGCAAAGTGGCCGGTTCCGAAGCCCGTTGATCAACAGAGCCATTTGAGGTTCAAAATCTGCAAATGAGGAGGAACAGCTTGCCCCAACTTTGGTCATGGTGTTGCCTGGCAATGGTTAGATGACTTGCAGTGGCACAATCAAATGAATGTACACGTGAGGTTATGTTCACCACCGCAACATGGTGAATAAAGTTTCCTTCACTCCAGTTGCGCAATTGCACCGCATCATAATGGCCACGATAGTGCGGGAGCTTTGGGGTGCACACCCAGGCTTTCTAAAGGCACCCTCGAAGAGAAACCTTTTAGAGCTTATTGCACATCGACCTGAAGGCGGGGCTGGGCTACGAGTTGTGCCTACAATTTGGTACACCAAGGGATGGCATGACTGCTATTGGACGGTGACAGAGACGAAGTTGAAAAATGTAAGATATTACTCCTTGTCGCAGTTTGAGTTTCTGTTGACTTATGCGTCAATGTTAGGACATGGCGCATGGGAAGGTGTACGGACGACTGACATGGCGAGGGAAGGAGGTCGAGAAGAATGATCAGATTCGGGCCGCGTTGAAACATAAATGGCACATTTACGAACCACCACATGAGTTGGGGACTCTGGAGGAAAAGTTAGGGATCCCAAGAGATGCACCATCGGCGTGATCTCGTTGTAGATAGAGACGGAGGTGTTCGACATTCAACTATTTAAAAATATCTTCTGCATGGTCTGGCGGTGATCCATTTGCCATTGCTGGTTTTGGGCCTAGAGGCGAAGCTTGCTCTCCACATGGTGGTGTACCGCTCATTAAAAGAACTTCTGGAACTCCCCCATCAGTTTGACTTCACCGCCCACGCTCAAAGGATTGTATCGCGCAAGGACTGACTATTTGAGGCTAGCTAAGATCCTAGTATCCTTGGATAGCAAAAGGCCAAATAACATTCACCGGACGAGCCTCTCTGAGAGAAACGGTGATTGTACGGGCTCATTCGCGGACGTTTTCATCTGGGAAGATTAAGATGTGCTGGACTGTTGAAAAATATTGTAGCAGATCTAATTCAGTTTTTGAAGAATTTCTCAAGAGTCCGACCAAGGAAAGCCGACCACTGTCTGCTGCAATAGAGTAAGTTAAAACAAGTTTGCCAGCCTTGTCCATCTGGAAGCGATTGTTGTTGATAAGTGCTGCCCATCTGCGTCCACCAATATGTTCAGTTGTTCAGTCTCAGTCCTATGACTTGTGTCTAGCGCAGCTACTTGCTTATATGCAAAGTTTCTAGCTTGGCATGGACCGGCGACAGGATTGGCCATTCTTGATTACTGAGACCGCTTTCCACCCTATGATCCGTGCAAACGAATGCCATACGTCATCGCAAGGCAGACTCATGTATCTATCACTTCAACAGTGCCGAGAACACAGTGGGTGATCAAAGTCAAAGTGGACTGAGCCGCTGTCTTCGGAACCGATTTCCAGGATTATGGGGACAGAATTCCTGATTACGTGATCGTGGACTCCGATTGAGATCGTATCGGCACGGATTGCGAATTGCAGTTACTTGAAAGGTATGATACTGTGAACTAACTGGGTTTGTAGACTACGCGCTTATACATAAAGCCTTACGTGGTTGATAGACACATTGACAACGCAATAAACGCGAGTACCGGTCTCGACATGCTGGGATTAAACACGTTTCGCTCCACTGTCCTCCTGCTGGTCGGGATTGTAGCATATTTGTATCTTTCCCCGGATACCAATATTCTCAGACAGCGAGGGGCGCGTGCACCGCTTCCGTCGTCCGACCGCATTATCTTTCCGGCCTTGGCAGAACAGCTTGCCCGTGGGGGAACATATGATATCCAATTTCAGTGCGGCGTCGAGCTTGCGTATGTGAATGTCGACCTGTACGTAGTTCAGGTGCGTCGTTTTGATGGTGCTGTAAGCCTAAGGTTAATTTGATAATTCAACACTGAAGCGTCCCATTCATAGGGCGAGACGACCTATGTGACCTATCTGGCTACAAACTTCACCGCCCCCGCGGCGGGCATAGGCAGTATTCCTGTCAAAATTGCAGAGAATATGAGAACGGGATCCAGTTTTGTTCTGAAAGTATGGGGACCTCGAAAAGACGGAAACAGCACGTATGAAATTCCTAACAGCGATCATTTCGCCATCATCGACCCTTTCGCTGGTACATGCTGCGATGATGACTTCACTGAATCCAATTAGCACTGACGTGAACCAACAGGGGAATGGAACAATCCTCGCCTCTCGTTGAAGGGCGGTACCCAATTCTTTACTGGGCGCCAAGCGACGCTCAACTATACTTTGGGCTCCGCCTTCGATGGCGTCAGGAGGTAATCGCCCAGCATTTCGTGGATTAGTACGGATTATTGGCTAATCGAGAGAATTGCCATAGCATTCGGATCGATCTACTTTCAGCCGAGTGGAAGGACATATATACTATTGCTGACGGCATACCAGCCTCTGGCCATGCTGATACATACACGTTGATCTGGCATATTCCAGTCTCCTTACGCTTATCCCAGTTCTATCATTTACGTATCACTCACTCCGCTGATACCTTGGTGAAGAAGAATGCCGTTAATGCTCCAGTTGACGATAACGGTGCCATGCTCAATTCGCCCGAATTCGCCACTTTCCCGCACACCGCTGTCATGCATCCCGCCATGACCATCAATGTACAGGCGTTTTAGTTTATCCTACTACAGTGTATTTACTAATCAATTGATGATACTGCAAAGGTTCCTACGAAGTGGATTACCAATAATACCGTTTCTATTGCTTGGGGATTTCAACCATCTCCGCCTGCGACCGTTGGCCAGTGGAATGTTGAGTTATACAACACGGCTTTGGGCACTGGACGGTCCCTGGGTGTTTGTCTTGGGATATTCCCCAACAGCGGATATGGCGGCCAATTCAGCTATGTGGTTCCTCAGGACCTACCTAGCGGAATCTATTTCCTACGCTTGTGGGGATGGGGAACTACTCAAGAGGTCTCTGATAGCGTGGATCCCGTCAGTGGAACCAGCGCCCTCATATACGTTACAGATCAGGCTACGTCAGCATATAGTGAGTTGCTTTCCTGATGGCTGGTCTGCATTTTTAACCGCCGGCGTATTGAATGATTTGTTTTATTAGCGCTCAAGGTCAATGCACCTGCACAATGGCCACAAACTAAAAACATCTCCATCTCATGGAATTATAATTCTGACCTCATGAACGTCAGTGGGTGGAATGTTGACGTGTTCAGAGATAGTGGTATGTACGTCTTTTCCCAAGAAAATCCCACTTTTTCTCATCGCTCAGAAATTCTGCAGTGGTGTACAAGCTGTACAAAGGATTGACTGCAAGTAGTTTACCTGCCAATGCCACGAATTATGACTTGGTCGTCCCGAGCGACTGGCTTCTCGGTCATGATTATCTTGTCCGCGTGTATGGGTTGGTGCAAACGGGAAACCAAACCCAGCAGGTTGGGGCATTTAGTGATATATTTTCCGTCGTCGAACCAACCGGTGGTCAGACTACAACTCGCAAAGGCATTCCCGCTGGTCCCACCGCTGGTTCAGGGATACTGGCAAATGCTGGAGGTCGGACAGTGGATGTGGATAAGAATATGGCGCTCGCCACTGCAGCAGCTTTGATTGGTATGGGTCTTGTGGTGGTTTTGGCGTTGTAAATCTGACCCGGAGACAGACCGAGAGGAATATAAACATAGTTAATACATATCATGTTAATGTCTGTTAATTCTCGTATTGGTCATCAGGACCGCCCTATGTATACTAGTAAGCGACCTGCGGTTGCGATGCCAGATAATTGGTATAGCTTCCGACAATTGATTTGGAAAATAGCATGCTTATTATAACGTAACCTGCACTGACAGTCACCAGGGTAGGTAGCTGCGACTCGCGTCGGATTATGAAAGCGTCTAAGCGCGTAATCGCTGGACACCACCTCACTTGCTGCGCACCCGTAGCCCAGAGCATCTCAGCTCCAACGCACTGTTAATAATGATGCAGAGTTCGGAAGTCAATTTGGCACGTATGAAAGTGGCGAGCGAGGCGCGGCTGGCGGTAATCAGAGCATTCGATATTCTAAATAAGCAGCTTTTCATGAGTATGATTCTTTCATCCGGTTACCACTTGTAGGAAGAAGCACGGGTACAGCAGCGCCAGAAGAACGCCATGGTCCTTATTTTGTCTCATTTGGAATCACATGGGTTGGTACATTCTCTAGACTCCCGAACAGGATTTTTTGCTGAGCCTTGTCCCACGCACCAAATATGAAGTTACTTGGAATCTCTTGAAAAACTGCAGGCGGAATCCAATGTATCTTTGCGCAAAATTCGAGCTGCAGATAATATGGATTTAATGACGATACTACAAGTGCGGTGACAAGGTTTACAATCGTCATGTGTCGACGGAAGTTGACTGTTAGCATGTCAGGAGTTTGAGAGTTACTATTCAATAAAGTTTGGAAAAGCTCCCAAACTGACGCGAAAAGCTTATACCGGGGGTAAGATTATCGGGGTCAACTTTGCCCACCAATTGACTGTTTCTAGTATCCTCACACTGCTGCCGTCAAATGTCTTAGATGACAATACGTCCAGCACTCCATCCAACCGACGCTCACGTGGAAATGTGCCGTCTGAACCTCCATCAGTAAAACAAGCTGATGGCCGAATCGACACCCATGCAAACCCAGCCACATTGAAGATGGCAGGAATCCCAAGACCTCCAAGGTGCAAGGTGTGATGAGGATCAATGGATCACCAAGTTTATCACAACTTACTTAAGATTTTAAACGATCTGGCGCTCTATGTGTCTCAGAAGATCTATCACAAAGTCTGTAGATCCTGACCCACAAAACCCAGGCAAAAAGCCCACGGGAAGACCCGCTTCCTCGTCTGGGAAGGAGAGCGGAACTGGCTTGGGGGAGGAGGGTATTGTTGGGGTGAATGTACGCTACCGAGTGGGCGCTAGTGCGCCTGTTACACGGCACATTACACGCCGGTTAATCTGTCCTTCCCACCTCAGATGTGCCTGAAGCAGAATTCAGCACCAAACCTTGGCCCATCCTCATCGCTGGTAGGAACATGGTGGGCTGCAGTACATAGGCCATTGGATATGAAGCATATTGAAAATCAAATTAGGAGCGAGATTCGGCTGAAACACTCTATGACACACGGTTGCTCAAACCCTTGCCAGACTATGGAAATATTGAGTTCCGGGAGCTTGCTGCCATTATCAGTCGGTTAGTGCCTGCGAGGTACAGATCTACTTCGATTGCTCGGTTCCTAACATACTATTTACCAGTGACATCTTCGTTACAAATCCCAATGTACGCTGGTCAGACATTGCCGGTTTAGCCAGGTCAAAACGGCTCGTCAAGGAAGCAGTTGTTTATCCCCTCAAATTTCCAGAGTAGGTGACCTTTCGTGTTGATTTGTCGAGTGCCACACAGCCTGAAAGAATTACTCTAGCTTCTTTAAAGGCATCCTCATGCCATGGAAAGGTTTACTACTCTATGGACCGCCCGGAACTGGCAAAACCATGATCGCAAAAGCCGTGGCAACCGAATGCAATACAACGTTTTTCAATATTTCCGCGTCGAGTATTGTGAGCAAGTGGCGAGGTAAACTTTGAATTCTGTAAAGGCATTTTGTTGCAGGTGTCCTGCAGGCTCAAATCGGTGCAGGTGACTCGGAAAAACTGGTACGAGTGTTGTTTGAACTGGCACGCTACCACGCACCGAGTACCATTTTCCTGGATGAACTCGAGGTGCGTCTTATTTTTCACCACGCTCACCTGTCGCGATGTCGCTCACGTTATGAATTGGATTATTCACAGTCCATCATGTCACATCGAACATCGGATGGTGCGGAACATGAAGCAAGTAGGCGGATGAAGACTGAGCTCCTGATACAGGTAAATACGATGCGTTCAAGGACCTAGTCAGCCTGGTAATTCCCTCTATCGACCTCAGATGGACGGCCTATCAAAAACTTCGGACCACGTATTCCTGCTTGCGGCCTCAAACCTTCCATGGGATCTTGACATGGCAATGCTCAGACGGTTAGAGAAACGTGTAAGCTTCTCCTGCACTAATACGCTTCCAATGGTGGTCGAATACTAAGGGTCAGTTTTTGGCGGCTTCAAGATCCTTATTGATCTACCAGATACACCAGCACGCAAGGCCATTTTTGAGGCACATCTGCCACAGAATTCGGACATTGATAATTTACCGGTCGGCGAGTTGGATTACGAAAAGTTGGCTCTAATGACGGAAGGTTGTGAGAGGGCAGCGTGCAGTCTTCAACATTCTGATAGCTTAGACGTATTGCAATTCTGCAGGCTATTCTGGATCCGATATTAAACTGGTGTGCAAGGAAGCTGCTATGCGGCCAATTCGCAAGTTCTTTGATATATTTGACGCTCATACGGAGAGTTTGGACAGTTTCACTTTAAACGGTGAGCTTGAGCATTCTTGTATAGCGGCACAAAATGGGTACCTAAGACGTTTTTGGTAGCATCAGTACAACGCGAACCAGTACGACAAGCTGACGTTGAAGCGGCTGTGACGTCTACTCGGCCATCTGCAAATCAAGCGCTTGGGGAACGCTATAGACAATGGGGGGACGAATTTGGGTCCTCATAGGAGTAATGATATCTTGCATATAATGAGATCCCCCCCAGCTACCTGAAACACCTCTACATCATGATTTTCACTCGGCTTCTGACCTCTCTTGCCACCTCCTGCACTGGCACCACCGCAAACTCCCCCTTAACAGACAGCCGATGCCATGCAATGCCGTACAGTTTGGCGCATTCTTCGGCCTTCACTAACAGATCTCTTGCAGCTGCTCCCGCCTTGTCCTCCGCATGCACGCCGTTAACAGCCCCTCTGGTCCACCCTTCAAACCCCCACGTACGCATGCTTAAGCAATACGCCCATGGGCCAAGAGGATCGTTGAAAGCTGCGTCGAGTAGCACTAGGATAACGTCCATTGGCACACGACACCCCACACGATCGCTTGCCTGAGCAGCCTGTATTCCCTTTTCTACTGTTGTCCATAGGCAACCATAGATACGTGCTGCATCGAGGCAGGCCGCAAGGGTCTCCGGGCGGTGGCAACGGACCGACAAGTCCGAACCTTGCGTGAGGGTTGTTTGTGGGTCTTCGACATCACAAAGTGGTGGGAGATTGAAAGGATGGCCGTGCATAGCTGCGAGCCGGAAGAGCTCAGAATTCAATCTAACCCAATTGAGATCTTTCACAGCTGGAGTGACTGATTCTGGCATTGATGTGGTCGTTACCCGCTCCATTCTGACTGATCGCAAACTTACACCGTCCGACACATCCCTCTCAGATTGATCGTCTGGAATAATTACCGGTGGTGCTACACCAGCGTCGCTGATAGGTCCTCCGCTAGTATAGTGCAAGGCATGCCTAACTATAAAGTCCCTAATGACCTTCACCGCAGCCCAGCAGCCCTCCTCATAACGGTCCAATGTTTCTCGAAACGCCGCAAATATGACTCTTCGCATTGTCTCACGCCGAATCGTGCGAAGTGTCTGTGGTCGGCCTTTACGCGGAAAGTCCCCATCCTCTGTTTGAACTTCTTCATCTGCATCCATTTCACTGACTGGGCCTCTCTCGGAGGCGTCACCTGCCATGCTGTCCCCAGACGGTCCCACTAGTCTGGCCGCATAGTGAACATTCAATATGTTGTCGAGAGTTAGAGGATCCAAATGAACGACGTCAGGAAGAGATGGAGGACGGTGGCCCCAACACTCTGCCTCCTCGATAGATTCTTGGAAACGCTTAGTTCGCTTTGCAATGTACCTTTCCACAAGCTCACGATACCCGTGAGATATATTGCGAACATTAGCCAATTCTGGAGAACAGACATGAACTATTTTAAGAAGAATCGAGCTTGGAAGCACCTCGAGGGTTCCCAGATTTGAGGAAGGTGGAAGAACAGGCGTTTGCAGTGCTGGAGAGCTAGGGACACTTCCTAGCATCTGGGCCATTGACGTCTTTTTGCCCAGGCGACCGAAAGCACTTTTGCTTTCGGTCACAGGACTAGGGAGGACGGCTTTGGCATCCTCAGTTACGCGGGAGTCACCACGTATACGCATCCTTGCAATGTCAAGAGGTAAGTGTCAAGTACGCTAACAGCAACAGAGAGACCCCTTGACGAAAGGTTGGACCACCGGAAGGTATTAATGAATGCTTCTTACGCCCACCAAATCTATGTTTATCGCGAAAGCTTGACATTCTTGGTCTACACGTGGAGTGTGGCTAAAAAAAGCCATACTGAGCGGTAGGTCCCAAGCGGGCAAGGCGCAAGCCCCGATGCTTACGCTAAGCTTAGTTGCGTGTATCATAGTAGGATGAGTCACGACAAGAATTGCGCGAGTTCTTAGATGAATGGTACTAGGTTCCATCTACTTGCACCCAGACTTGCACCCCGCTGGAGCGCTTCGCTCCTAGGGTCACTTCGGTTTTCCGCCCCTATCCGTACTGTATCTGCCATGGCTAACCAGCATGCATCTACCGGCGGGACACCGCGTGTAATTCTTGGGACCATGACCTTCGGGACAGGTCAGGGCTTACTATGGATATAATTCACCATGCAGTGCACTGATTAAGAACTTAGGCGTTGGTGGTCGTATCAATGATTTGAAAGAGATCCGCCGAATTCTGGACCTTTTTCACTCGCATGGGCACATTGAACTGGATACTGCTCGCATGTATTGGTAAGATCGCAAAGTTCATGCTCACAAGTATGATTTCTAACTCGCTGCGTTACGTATAGCGATGGAAATACCGAGGAAGTCCTTGGCGAACTGCAAGTGCAAACCACCCCTCCACATTTTAGCGTGGCAACCAAGGCATTCCCCTTCGAACCGGGCATGCATGAGCCTGAGCGCCTGAAGGCACAATTTCGCGCCTCTTTGAAAGCGCTCAATACAAAGCGCGTAGATATCTTTTACCTGCATGCACCCGATCATGGTATTCCGTTCAGCCAAACGTTGAAAGCGGTTCAGGAACTATATGAAGAAGGAACCTTTGGAGAGCTTGCATTAAGTAATTACGCCGCCTGGGAGGTCATGCAGATTTGGTGGATTTGCAAATCTCAGGGATACGTGCTACCAACTTTGTACCAGGTATGCAAAGCAGCTCGGATATCAGACAACAGCCTGTCAACCAAATTGTATGCGTAGGGCATGTACAATGCCATAACTCGGGCAGTCGAGGTAGGTTTCATTAAATTTGAGCAATTTAATACACAGCTCATGATGGGTGTGTAATCAGCCCGAACTTTTCCCTTGTCTACGCGAATTGGGAATTCGATTTTATGCATACAACCCATTATGTGGAGGGCTGCTCTCCGGTCACTACAAATTCCAAGATGCCCCCAAAGAAGGACGATTCGATCCTACACACACGCAAGGCGAAAGATATCGCCAACGCTATTGGAACGAGGTACATGCTGACAGATCGGAATCTGTGTATGACCGTTCATTAAAGGATTGCATGTTCATAGACGTATTTTCAAGCGGTGGAGTCCATCAAAGCCGCCTGTGCGGCCCATAACCTAACGACGGTAGAAGCAGCGCACAGATGGCTTGTGCACCATTCGAAATTGGACAAAAGCAAAGGGGATGGTGCGTGGGTTTTGCATAACGTCCATATATCACGCGCATAGGTCCTTACTTGACAGCTGTTAGGAATAATCATTGGCGCATCCTCCTATGATCATGCAAAGCAGAATTTGGAAGACTGCGAGAAGGGACCATTGCCCGCTCAGGTGATAGCTGCTTTCGATGACGCATGGGCTAAGACGAAGAGCATTGCACCTTCGTATAACCGTTAAAGGCAGCAGATAGTGGTAGATCGCTAGCTAATGTGGACCACGCATAGTAATAGCTTGGCGAAGCCTTATCCTAGGTAGCGTTGGCACGTTGTCATTTGAAATCACCTTCAACATATACGTTCCTTAAATAAATGCAATTTGCGGTGAATGACAATGTCCATGAACGCGTTGGTTTCCAACTCAAACTGGACGCAAGACCGTTACATAAAAAAGAGACTAAAATGTATAGGACGAGGAAGAACAAAATAAATCACACAGAAGTGTCTAGGGACGCCGACAAGGAAACAACAAGTAAAGAGCCATCCCTAACCAACTATATAAACTAGACTAACTACCCCTGCGGGTAGCTACAGACATCCTTCATTCATTTGAAACGAAGGAGACGTTTTCCACCACGCCGCTGCATACGCCCGCATGTGCTAGTCAATACGCCACTTTATCACATCAATCCCGCATCTCGAAGGTTAGTTTGAATAATGATATCATTCACCGCGGCCATCACAAATTTAATTTGTGTCGTATCCGTGGCACATGTGAAGTGAGTATAAATTTGTTTCTGATCGGATTGATTCAAGGAAACGAATCGATTGAGGATATACTCGCAAGCGGAGTCGTAGTCTTGACCTGTGCAGAGAGTAAGGAACATTTCCTCGTGGTATAGAAGGTGCTGTCTTCTGGAAATACGCACCAGCATAGTCCGGGAAATATTTCGACATTGGAGAAGTTGGCAGTTTGTCTCGGAAGAGATCAATTTTGTTTAGGAACAGGATAATGGAAGTTTTGATGAACCACCTGCTATTGCAGATCGAGTCAAAAAGGGTGAGAGCCTCTTGCATGCGGTTCTAAAATAAGATCTTAAATGATGATGCTCGCGAGAAAATCTCAGTGCAGATAGAGCACTTACCACAGTCTCATCCTCCACTAGCACTTGATCGTACTCGCTAATTGCAACCAAGAACACAATAGCAGTAACATTTTCGAAACAATGAATCCACTTTTTCCGCTCGGACCGCTGACCGCCAACGTCGAACATACGGTAGGTGAGATCGCCGATGTGGAAAGTCGTTTCGGTGATACCAGTGGTCTTCACCCGTGAACGGAGCACGTCCTGGTCAGTAGGAAGATAATCAGGAGCAGCAATACGCTCGATGGAGTCGAAATAGCTACAAGGTGGCCAAATGTAAGGACGTGTGCGGGAATATAAGAACTGTACGAGAACTCACTATTTGGCGGAGTCGTTCAGCTGAAACTCCCGGGACCTGGCAAATACCGCTTGCACGCCATCGTCTGTCCAGAGAGATTTCACGGCCAGCGCGACCTCTGGTGGAAAGATCTCGGCTTCAAGCTGGTTAGGTAAGTCCAGTATAACTGCGCGATGCTTCTCGTTTTCCGTTTTTGCCAACCGAATCCCCATCGTAGCCATAGCTTCAAGGATGACCCGCATCGACTGAACAGTGTTTGAGAAGATTATTTCTTTGAAGGCTTCACGCTCTTCAAAGCTATAACCATTGTCATGGATGAGCTTCATTTGTTTGAGAATTGTACTTTTGCCTGATTCACCCGCACCTAGCACACAAGATGCTTATTAATTGCCAAAACAACTAATCACATGCCCAATATGTAGACCCTACCCAGTAGCAGCATCTTGACTTCATTCCTCAAATTCATCTTTTCCTTTTTCAGAGCCATGTCAATTTCGTCATTCCGGCGCTTGGACTCTGAGTCCTCAGCACTCTGACAGCAACCCATGTTTGTCCGACCCTCCAATCACTACAAAGAGAAAGAATATATGTGTCATTTACAGCTGACCAAACCTGCTCGTAGACTGTGCATGAAATTATCTTGCACATTCTTGGAGGATGCAGCCTTGTCAGCCTTTCCAGCCAAGTAGCCACATCGTCCTCAAGATAATGCGCCGTGCACAACGCCCACATCATCTCCAAGCAAGAAAACGTACCTGAATCAACTGTGCGGGACGGAAGGATACCACCCTTGGGTGCCTAACGGGTGGGTGGAGGTATGAAATAGGTAGCGACCGCACCAACCAAGTAGAGGGCGGAGAAAAGGCGAGGAAGCCGAAAGAGGTCTGAAATTACTGCGGCTCGGATGTGACTGACAATGCGTTGGCTACCGCAGGACCACCCTGTGATGAATGTCAATTGTCGAATCGTTGGACACTGTCCTGGTGTTTAAAAGAAATCTGGGGACTTACCAATGAGATTTGCACAATGGAGGAACCTGAGGCGGAGTCTGGTTTAGCTGGCTGCAAAAGCAGGAGGAGAAAAAGCGTGATCAAGTTTTGGGCGATAGTGTTCCAAGGGCGGCCGCCAAAGTTCCAGGGAGTAGTACCCTCTGGAGCGGCCAGTTTTTAACCAAAAAGGTATTATTACGCACGTGACGAGACATAAGGATGTAACGGGCGACACCAAAGCGCCCTTTTTATGTGCTTGGCCCCAAGATTACCTGACGGGGAAATTACTCTTTACGGAGATGCTGCAACAAAATGTCTCATCCATTTGTGTACGCCCAGCGATGCCGATGTCACTTTTGTGCGCGAGGAACTGCGTGCTAGACGGGCGGGGAATGAATGGACAACGGAATGCAAAGATATTTACAAATACCCATCGTAGACATTGCGCATCTGCGTTACGGCTTGTTCTGTGCTGAAAGATTACGATCATGACAAGCCTTCAGATGCAAATCTCGAATCCTGGTTGGAAATGCTTGGATGTCACGTGATAGGTCGCGTCACATGACATCTGGCACGTAGCAACCTAATCCTGATGTTGGGCGGAGGAAAGATAATGCGTCGTGGCTGTTTGTCGTAAGGGCGACGTACCGACCATAATGCAGTCGCAGCCTTCACTTGCGGCCTTATTTACCCGTCTGCGGGTGGGCGCTACGACTTCCCAGGGAGCCTCGTTTGTTTCCCGCAGGTGCCTTACAAGTGGACGTGGTGTTCACCAGCGAGGTTCAATAGCATCACCCGTCACGAAAGCCTTTCCTGGTGCTCCAGACAGGAATGGCAGATCACTGGCTCACACTGCCTTCTTTGCGGAACACCGGCCGTTAGTGCCCGAGGCAGAGGTCATGCTTGCGAGGGAAACAGCGTCAATGCAAACGGAGGCTAGCATGAAGAAATCGGATAGTGTCGACGACATTGGTACGTTCTCCCTGAATCCAATCAGACCTTTTCAAAATTATAGACTTACCGACTTACCGATTGTGTGGTTGGAACAGCGCGCTACAACGACGAATACGCAAAAATCTTTAATGCCTTCACACCTTTCCTTCCTCCGTCCGAGCACGCTTACACCCACGCCCACGAGTCTGCTAGCAGGGCCTCCCCTCCAAAAGCTGCTCACTCCTATACCATTGCAGACTACCTAAATTATAAGGCTATTTCCTTGGGTGTTCCCTCCACTGTCACACCGCCTGCCCACAACACAGTCAAAGCAGAGGAAAATGTTATGGAATCAACAGACGAACTTCTTCTGGGTGCCTTTTTTGCTTCCGCGAAATCACCTTCATTGGGGCTGACCGCGGCGGCGCGAAAATATTTGGCGGATGTGCACGGTAGTGGGATCTTTGGGGATCTCGCGTTGGAGAAGGCATCGCATTCGGGTGATATTGCGCTCAAGGGGATGGGCAGACGGAGGCGCGTGATACGGGTTCCTGGATCGGATGAAAAGAAAGGTCAGACGATGGAAGCGATTAGCATTTTGAAGCGGAGAAGAAAGAAGATGAAGAAGCACAAGTGGAAAAAACAGAGAAAAGAAGTCAGGGATTCGACTAGGTACAATAAAGAGCGGAGAAAGAAAGGTGGTGTGCAACGGGAGAAACAAGAATAGGATCATTGGCGGGTATCGTGGCGTTTGGGCACGGTTGGGCTACATGCGGCGCACATTCAAGGGGTTAATAGCGCTTGACGATTATGACCCGATGTTAACATGATAGGCATTACAGTAATTTACTTCATACGAGACTGCTCTCTACTCTATTTGGATGTGTTGAATAAGCTAATAGTCGCTGCATGGACAATGTCACCACTGGCGATGAAAACAGGGAGCCAATCCTAATCCAGTAACTGATATAGCTCTAATTCCTCGTTGTAACTGCAACGCTGTCAGTATAAAGCCCACAGTATTCGCTTGGTTGCCTACCTTTCCAGTTCATCCAGCTCCCGTTGCAGCTCTGCAGCATGATTTTCAGATCGATAGAGTTCTTGTTCTAAATTTGCATATCTTGCTGCCGAGACGGACGCGAGATATTCGTTGGTAACATCAGATGGCGGTCGATGACACTGTTTAGACTGAGACTGGGCATCCCGCGGGCGTCCTTGACAGGCATGGTACTTCAGATATGAGCGCTCGTATAGCAGCTATAGCGCTACCTTTGATCAGAGCTTTTGAATCTAGGAATGCTTCCAGTTGGATGGAATGTGCAGATCCTGAATCGGGATTTTGCATGGCTGTCAAAGAAACGTCAATCATGTTTTATGTGCCGCAACCAAGAACATGCACTAATGCAAACCGTCTCCTTCTAGATCTTCGAAGATTTTGATGACATTTTCATACATTTCATCGAGATCTTCATTGTCACAATCTTCAACTGCGCGGTATATGGAGTCCAGGATCGTGAGACGCAGACGCCAGATGTTGACGTCCACAGAGAACTGGCCACTTGACGCCGCCTTTGTTTATCATGTGCACTCATGTAGAAGCCATAAGGGATATACATACAGGAGTGACTCTTCTTCCAGCTTATATTTCGCAAGCCAATAATCGATGTGGCTTTTGTCATTTTCTTTCGATTGTGTGAATGTACGGAGTCTTTTTCGCTAGGATGTGAGATGAAATAATATATGATGAAGGCCACAATTTAAATGCCTTTCAATTTCGGAGTGTTGGCTCTCATTTTGCGCTCTCAAGCTTATAACAGCGGCTTCCACAGTGCCAATCTCGTTTTCGGTTTCTGTGATATTGTTGCAAACTTATGAAATATAGAGTGAAATGCAAGAAGGGGAACTATCAGTACATTATTACAGTCCACAAAAGAGTATTAGGTCAAGTACTTTGCTTTAATCGATCTTCCAGAAATTCCAATTCCCCTGGTTCTGCCAGTTGGCCTTTGACGGGAGATCGCACTGAAATTGGCATGTACAACAGGCTGGAGACGCCAGTTCAATAAGCTATGTGTACGGCCCTAGCCTACCGGAAAGTATATTCCTTTTGCTTGCAGCTATCAGAGACATGGCTTAAAACCTCACAAATCGAGACTTCGAGGCGTGGGAGAAGGTAGAGAGGTAAGGCGTGGTGGCTGGTTAATCTATTACTGAGTCCGCTGAGTCAGCAACTCTCCACGTACTGTACTGTAGATGACGAGTACAGTCACGTGGCTTGACAGTGAAGGAGGAGAGAACCACCAGGACAGGACCGCGCGACAACGGTAGACTGCTCGAATCATCCTCAACAAAGTTCCAGCACTTTTAATCGTGTGTCTGTTACCTGCAAGTCCTCGACTTCAAGTGAATCACATATCAACCCAAAATGACCACACTGGAAGACAAAGAGATATGGGAAAAGGCAGAGCAAGATGACTTGGAAGATCTTGGGCAAGAAATCTTGCGCGCAAATACGGACGAAATTGCAAATAGGACAAGGTTGCTGGAAAATGATATTAAGGTGCGTCACACGCTAGAGATTGAAAATGGATACGAAAAGGAAAACCTCCGAAAGTGTCTTACACGAGACGAGGCATAATTTGAGGGCGGTTTATGGCCGGGCCTGGACCACATGCATTTTGAGGGGGAGTCCGTAATGAACGAACTGTGAACGTTAGTCGGTACAACTTGGAAGCGATTGAAAGCTCACTATGTCATGGACGCGCTTCAGGTCATGAAAAGCGAGCAAATGCGTTTGACCCATGAGCAAAATGCTATGAAGGAGAGGATAAAAGATAACAAGGAGAAAATCAAGCTGAACAAGCAATTGCCATACTTGGTGGCAAATGTAGTTGAGGTATGAAACTATGAGCAACTATGGGCTTGCGCCGTATGACAGTGGAACTCAGTGTTCTGATTTATAGATCCTGGACATGAACCCAGATGAAGAACCAGAGGAAGATGGGGCTAATATCGACTTGGATGCTCACCGTAAAGGAAAATGTGCAGTTGTCAAAACCTCTACCCGTCAAACCATATTTTTGCCAATGGTGGGACTGGTCGATGCAGAAAAGTTGAAGCCTGGGGATCTTGTTGGTGTCAACAAGGACAGTTATTTGATTCTCGATACGTTACCGGCCGAGTGAGTGGTTGTCTTACACTGTTAGATGTCTCTGATGACTGTGTTAACGTATTGTTAATCCAGGTATGATTCTCGAGTAAAGGCGATGGAAGTCGACGAGAAACCTACTGAGGACTACAATGACGTTGGTGGCCTCGATAAGCAGATCGAGGAAATGGTGGAAGCTATCGTCTTGCCTATGACTCAATCCGAGCGCTTCCAAAATCTGGGAATTAAGCCGCCGAAGGGTACGCAAATTGCTGAACATACCTTTTTGCTTGATCAAAATTCTTATGTCTCGTTTTGTAGGATGTCTCATGTACGGTCCGGTACGTTCTTACTCGTTAAAATCACAGCATTAGGATTTGGCTGTAGACGCTAATACCTTTTTTTCTCTAGCCGGGAACGGGTAAAACTCTGCTCGCGAGGGCATGTGCTGCTCAAACAAACTCTACTTTCCTCAAACTGGCTGGGCCACAGTTGGTGCAGGTACAGTTTCAGAGTCCGAAGTAAGCGTACGTAGTAATATAGTTGAGCTCATCCCGTATCTTGTAGATGTTCATCGGTGATGGTGCAAAGCTTGTCCGCGATGCATTCAACTTAGCCAAAGAAAAGTCACCAGCAATCATTTTCATTGACGAGATCGACGCTGTAGGAACCAAGCGATTTGACAGTGAAAAATCCGGAGACCGTGAAGTTCAGCGTACAATGCTTGAGTTACTCAATCAGCTGGATGGTTTTAGCAGCGATGACCGCATCAAGGTATGTAAGGTCCATTTGAGAAATCCAATTGGCAACACAACACATTTGTCTAATTGGATCTTTCAGGTCATTGCAGCTACCAACCGTATCGATATTCTCGATCCCGCCCTTCTACGTTCGGGTCGTCTTGACCGTAAGATTGAATTCCCCCTTCCTAACGAAGAGGGCCGAGCACGCATCATGCAAATCCATTCCCGAAAGATGACTGTCTCACCTGACGTAAACTTTGACGAGTTGGCACGAACGTGCGACGAGTTCAATGGAGCTCAATGTAAAGCTGTTTGTGTTGAAGCTGGTATGATTGCACTGCGGAGGGCAGCAACCGAAATTACCCATGAGGACTATATGGAGGGCATTCAGGAGGTACAGGCCAAGAAGAAAACATCTCTTCAGGTATATGGGCAAAATCATGTCTTTGGATTGCTTCACGAAAGGTCACTAACTGTGGTTTTCAGTATTATGCATGATTGTGTATATGGCCTTTTAATACAACTACATTCTGCGGGAGATCCTTTTCCTGGTTATCATATCTAAAGTTTTCCATCGCCTATGACACGAACACAAGCAACTACGGTTGTCACGTGGATTTGGCAAAGGGCAGCCCATACCTACATTTTATGGTTTTAGCAAGAAAACCCCCCATGTTAGCTAGTTACTATTACGACTGATTGCAGCGGGAAAGATGAACAAAAGAACAACCGCTGCGAAAAAAAAAAGAGAAAGGAAAGAATTGCTGGCAGCTAACGTGAGTTTACGGGATATATCTGCACCAAACTTGCGTCAGTGGTACAATTTTGCCTGTATTTGTCCGAATTGGAAAATCAAAAATCTCCCAACGGACAGGGCACTTTCCACCAGCCGAACCGCAAAAGAATATTTAGCAATCTCTGTCTTTGCTGCTCGCCGTCTTGGCATCAGCATCTCATCTGCGAAGAGAGGACCTTTGTGTGTTTTGTGGTGGTGTGGTATTCCCCAACACAGTAACTTACCCCAAAACGGGTGACTGTTGAATTTCGACGAGTTTGCGACGAGTCGGTTTCCCAAGCTTTTTTTTTGGTAGGTTGCTACTCTGGTTTGTCTCTGCGCTTTCTGTCTAGAGAGTGTCCCTCATCTCTATCTTCCTGTTCTTTGTTGGACAAATTCCCATCTCAGTTATCAATGACCATGACTGAGAGCGGCGTGCATAATTTCGAGGTCACAACCTATAATAGGCCAACATACTGTGATGCTTGTGACAAGTTCTTGTGGGGGCTTGTAAAGCAAGGTGCTCAGTGTAAAAGTAGGTACCCTAAAGCATATAGGCATCATGCTACCGTTAAGTGCTGAAGCAGTGACTCATTCTCAATTCTCATGGCAGACTGTGGATTCAACGTCCATAAAAAGTGCCAGCACTTGGTGTCAACTGCCTGCAGTGGCGACTTCGCTCCTGGTAGATACCGGGAGCGATCAAGCTCAGATCTGGTTCTGAACGGCACGTACGTAGATGACGGTGATTCGGAGCGTACCGTCGTCAAGCGGAGACAAAGTGACGTGATTGGGAAAGCGATCACGGCTCCTCGCAAGCCCCCAATGAAGCGGTCGGCCACGGCCGGCCCTACGGAGAAGGAAATGAGCATTGTTCAGGAATTGATCACAAATACTGCAATGAACTCTGCGGCAATGGAGAAAGCGGCAAAGGATTCTGCTCCGCCACTGAACCTCCTGACTACCACACCCAAGAACTTTACTCGGTTTGTCGCACGCCTTGGTCCTGCTGTCAATTTCCAGGATGATGTTACAGAAGTGCTGACCTGGCAAAATCCGCCCAAGACGATTATCGTGATGGTCACGTACATCTTTCTTTGTGAGTTCATCAGCTGCATCCGCGAAAGCCGTTCATATCTTGACTCACTCTCTTGCTTTCAGGTATATACCCAACCCTCCTCATCGTTGCACCTCAAATGCTTCTCATCTACATCATCATGCGCAACTACTACAAGAAGACAAAGAAGGAAGTTGTTGGCCGCAAGACGAGCGGGAACGTCCAGTACCTCAAAAATATGCAGTTCATCCAGAACTCAATGGGGATGTTCTGCGATGGTTACGAAGATGTTAAAAAGAACTCGAAGGCTCTTGACTGGTCCAATGAGGAAGAAACGATCCGCCTTCTAAAGCTTGCCGTTGCTTCCATGTTCGGTGTCATCTTTGTCGTCCGTGTCATTCCCTTCAACTACCTCATGCTCCTCGGTGGTGTAAGCGTGTTTCTACAGAACACTGCTCTCTTTCGCGCAGCCTCCACCACCCTCCCCCCAGTGTTGATAAAGAAACTTCAAAACCAGGTGGACAACATCCGCGAGGCCATCCGGGAAGCTCGTCGAACCGGAGATGGCAGTGTTGTCACAGTTACTCTGTTTGAAAATCAGAGGTGGTGGGCTGGTGAGTATATCTGTTCGCGTCCTGTAGATGGCAGTATTTCGATATTGAATCTTTTGTTGTAATACAGGTCTTGGATGGATTCCTCACCTTCTTCGTTCTGAACGTGGCCCCTGGAGTGACGAAACTGGTCAGATCACACGATCTCCCAAGGAATTATTTGAGCTGCCAGAAGACGGTGGTGTTTGGCAATGGATGGACGAAGACTGGCGTCTGGACGTTGGCTGGGCAGATGTGGATGACCAAGGATGGCAGTATACGGACCATGTCTGGGCGAATGCCAAGAGTAAAGCTGCCATGTCGTCCCTAACCCGTCGTCGGATGTGGGTGCGTAAAATGAGACTCATCAAGCCCCAAATACCAGCAATTGCTGGAAGTGTCCCAGTTAAGGCGATTAAAGCGCAATAAGCCGCACGCATCGTGTGGCAAGGGTGAGTGGATCCTGGGGATGCCCCATATATGGGATTATGAGTATTAGAGCTTCTGCGCGTAAAGTGGCCTCATATAGGAGCAACTGGCGATAGACAACCTAGACCTCATTAGATTGATTGCCAGAGGGAGTCGGGGAGTTTTTCTTGTACAAATGTTTCCGATTTATTCATCTTAGTGCCCGGGTCATCATATTGCTAGTGGTTAAGGCGATGTTGTAGGTTTTAATATAATCGACGCTCTTTACCGTCGTGCACAGATGGTAGGCATCCAGTACTCTAATAGATATGCCCCATCCTTGACTTATACAACCAGTTCTAACTTGTTTCTGAATTAGCCAGTCTATAATATCCTCCATAATTCTATGTGAACAGGTTCAGGCTTTTGGATCTGTCAAGAACAACTGTGGTCGGAAACATGGATGGAGAGCGATGCTTACCTCATCGTCCTTCTCACATAGATGACTCACTCAGCATGAGGTCACCCCAAACTTTACCATTTTGCAGCAGAGTGCAACCAAGATGTCGTTCATTGGCGGGCAGACTCAGTGGTTTCAAAAGGTAGGCAAAAATATCGGAGTACGGACGAGGTGTCGACGCTCTCTCTTCCGGCTCCTCGTCACCAAGGCCATTTGACGGACAGGTGTATACATTTTAGGTGATCACCCTACCAGCAAAGCCTCGAGGCTGCCATTTAGTTACGTGAGTTCGTGGTGCTCTTATATTCACGCGGAATCAGGCTAATTCTAGTGATCAGACAAGATGTGTTGAGGTACGCAAAAGTGAAATTTAGATTCCGGGTGTTATGGCTAACGACGTGCGTAAAATGGCGGAAACGGATATCAGACAGGTGTGTGTCTTGGGGAATACTGAGTGTACCTTGGTACCATATTTAATATATGGTACTTTCGTTAGATTCCGGAACTCAAATCCTTCAAAGTCGGCATGGCAAACTTCTTCCGTGAGTTGAACCCTAGTGACGATCTACTTGTGAAACTTTTTATTCATCCGTCGGTACTACCTAGTACAACACACTTCGGCAGCTCTAACGATAAACGAGAATTATGGTGCGTTTTATGGCTAACGTGGGGTTATGGTTGCTGACACAGATATCTTTTGTCCAAACAGATTCAGATGTAAGGTAAAGAGATGTTTGTCACCATCCTGCGCAATCGGTCGTTGATGTGGAGGTGATGTTAAATTAGAGTTGATATGGAAATGATGCTGAATCGATTGGCACCGGAGGACGCACCCTATTGCCATACGGTATGTAGTATGTTCTGCCAATTGATGTGCACTGCGTGATCTAATCATGAGTTAGATGGAAGGTAATATAGGCTATTATACATGGGTTGGTCTTCCGCTATATTCACTCGACTACTCCCGAAACATGCTGACAGGTTCTGATGACATGGTAAGATTATTCAAAACTGGCAATAATAGAAGCAATATCTGCTGACACACATTTGCTAATGTCCAACTCAAAAGCCGGGCCATGTGAAGTCCTCGTTGTTTGGCGTATCTTTGAACATTCCGGTCAGCAAAGGATCGCTTGCTCTTGGGTAAGTAATATACCCATTTGTTTGCTAACGGCAGGAAATTGACCGCGTCGTTTATCAGCACTTGGCAAGGGATCTGGTTTTGTGAGGCGAGGAATCACGGAGGAGCGAGACAATGTGTGGTGACCATTCAAGGTATAGCAGATAAATAGACCATCAGTGGCTTATTTATGGAGGATGGAGGGCTAAAGGTCCCTCCTTTTGGAACCCACCTCCGCGATTCTACTGTATGTCACAGGCTCAGAAGCTAAGATGTATTTTTATTTGAATCCAATGACATATTTACTTTTGATATTGGGGCCGTCGTGTTCCATGGATCATGCAACGCTTAGTAAGCCGATCTCAGGTTACACAATATCGTAAGCCATCCAACGATAATGTCGAGGCACTTGTTCTCACTAAGTCACACGGATTGCACGTATAACGATGCCTCCTCTAATACCCGCCTTCCTCAAGTCGCTAACACTGCCGGTCATTTGTGCACCTATGTTCCTTGTCTCTGGAACTAGGCTTGTCATCAATGCTTGCAAGCAAGGTCCGTGGAGCGGTTCTCCCACGGTATGTAGAACTATCTGATGATCTCCACACAGGTATCGTTGGAACGTTTCCAGCGCTAAACACCCGGAACGACGACATTCTCGACGATTGGTTGACGGAAATCAGAGAGTCACTGAGACAAGCTGGGGAAGAGCGAGCAAAAGCTCGAAATCTGCCGCCACCAGCGCCCTATGGCGTCAACTTGATTGTTCACAAAACGAACAAGCGGTTGGGTCAAAATCTGGATAGGATAGTGAAACATCAGGTTCAGAGAAGAGTTACTCTTTCTATTCCGTTCATGCTGTTACTTAAAATTCTTGTTAAATCAATCCATAGGTTCCAGTAAGTTTGGATGTCTGTTTCAGGCCGAACCCAGTCCCAGTGATTTATAAATGCTGCTGTCAACCAGCTAGTTATTACTTCACTTGGTGCCGCGCGAGATGTAGTCGATGCGGTCCATTCATACGGTGGTACAGTTTTCCACGATGTAAGACTCTTATCATAGTGTCCTGCAAGTTCGATTGCATCTCAAAGATCATAGCGATTGACCGGTTTTCTTCCAGGTTACGAACGTTAGACATGCACAGAAGGCTGCGGAGGTTGCTGTGCCTTCGTTGCTTTGTCCCGTCAACAAGCTGATGTACTGATGCTCTGCCACCTCTGTACAGGCTGGCGTTGATGGATTGATTGCAGTTTGCGCAGGCGCTGGTGGTCACGCGGGGGTGGCCAGTCCTTTTGCTCTGATACCGAAAGTAAGAGAACGTAGATACCACTGGAGGTGTCAGTTTGACCAAAGAGCCAACGTAATTAGGGCGAACGCAAATGTTAATTTCTTCCCGCCCGCATAGCTTCGCGAGGTCTTTCCCGGAGTGATATGCCTTGCGGGGGCCATATCGGATGGAGCGTCTATCCGAGCTGCTCAAACCCTGGGGGCTGATATTGCTTACATAGGCACACGCTTCATTGCAACTCAGGAAAGTATGGCCCCGGATGCATACAAACAGATGCTTCTTACTAGTAAAGAAGGTCCCTCCCCGTCCTTTCTTCCGACAGTTTACACTGACAAAATCAGGTAATGGGAGATGACTCAAAATTATGTTTCTGACACCTCGCTAAAATACCACATTGAAGTGGGGTGAATGCCAACTTTTTGCGGACTAGTCTCGAACAGGCGGGCCTTGATCCAGAAAATCCGGCCCACCCTTCGCTGGGCACGGAAGACTTCAGCAAGCTGGGTAAGGACGGACAACATATTCATGCCCGATTTGTCTCTGATCATGTTTGCAGATCCTTCGGCAAAAGAAAGCACGGCGTGGAGAGACATATGGTCGGCAGGTCATTCGGTCATCAACATCCACGATATTCCAACGGTAGAAACTTTGGTGGGCCGATGGAAAGACGAATACGCGGCTGCGATTCGCCGGGAAAGGGACCTACAGCCCAACTTTCCAGTGTAAGACAGGGGATCTGCGAGTGTCTTCCAGTTTTCTATTGAGATCCTGTTTCTATAATTTCTGAAGAGAGGGTGATATTTGCTGCTTTCTTTAGTGTAGCGTGCACACCACAGTATTTTTCCGTCGCGAGTTCGATTGCGCGGTCAACCTAGATGTAGCATGTAGAGACGGACTATTTGTCGATAACCATTGTGATTTAAGACAATTGTTACCTTCTTCTTGTCCAGTCCTTTTCCTGAAATGACAAACGTCATGTGGATATTTTCGTATGGTCGTGGCATCTCTTCAGCACGCTGCCCCTCAATTCGAATCTACAATGCCTGTTAATGACGGAAATTCACATGTTTTCAACCACAAAGCTTGTGCATAGGTGCATACCTTTACTCCTTCTAAACTCTGCCTTTGCTTTTGTAGAATACCTACAATGTCAACAGCTGAGCAGCCCCCTAAACCCATCAGCAGCATGGCCATTGGACCAGCCCCTGGAGCGTTTGATGCCTTACGATCACACGTTATCCCGCCGCATTCACTGACGCCCGCGAACCGCTTTCACATGCAAGCACTCACCGACATCAATACGTCGTTGCTGTTTCGACCAGAATATAGTTCCTTAATAATCCGGGGGCTTGTAGATAATAAGACCGCTTTTCTCTTACCCACTGGCATCCTGTCCGACAAACTGTAATGAATCCGTTCCTGTCCAAGCAACCTGCTCGCATAACAGAGGAATAAGAGACTTTCAACCGGTAAAACCACGGGAGCAGGTGGATTGCTAACCTGTACTTCTGCAACTGGACGGTTTGGGTCAAACGTGCCAGCTTTGGAGTCCACGGGTGAACCAAATACTGAGCTTGTGAAGAACGACTGTGAGATTGGAATCAACTGCCTAACTGGCAGAGACGCTCCAAGTGACAGGCTTTTGCGAAGGTGACGAAAAAGGTGCATTTCGACAATCAATTTAGTGCATGGGTTTGTGGATGATCTGCATTCGTCGCTCAGATGTCGGATTGGCACGGTTCAAACCACCATTTAGCTGACTAAGCAATTTTCGTGATGACTGCAGAAGTCGCCGACCCAATTTTTGTAGCATTAAAGAGGACATTCTATCCTTGCATTTTCTCCATTCATTTTTTCTATATACTTTGTCTAGAGTCCTACGGCTAGCGTGCAGCCTCATTTTTGATCTTTTGTGGTAGAGGCTTCACTGACCCCTCCTCGGAAAGAACATGGTTGACAAGTCGTCGTCCAAGCAAAGCTTCAAAGACTTGGGCTTAGACCCATGGCTGGTTGAAGCCCTCAAGTCGCTGTCTATTCGAGAGCCAACCGAAATTCAACGTGCGTGCATACAACCGATTCTGTCGGGAAGGGACGTTATCGGAAGTGCAACGACGGGTAGCGGTAAAACTGCTGCTTTTGCTCTTCCAATGCTCCAAAAGCTGGCAGAGGATCCCTATGGTATATTTGCACTGGTGCTGACACCAACAAGGTATGCTTCATTGGTCGGGATATGAAACCGCTCCGATTTCGGGCTGATATTTAAGTATCTTCCCTAAAGGGAGCTGGCTTTTCAGATCGCCGAACAGTTTCGAGTTTTGGGAACCGGTATAAATTTGAAGCAGTCAGTTGTTGTCGGCGGCTTGGGTAGGTGCTGCTTAGGAGTTTGAATGCAAGAAATATCTCAAGGTGGTTAAGTAAATAAATCATATTTCTCCTGGTCAGATATGATGACACAGGCCTTGGAGCTTTCTCGACGACCGCATGTTATTGTGGCGACCCCAGGGCGACTTGTTGATCATATCAACAGCAGCACAAATGCGGTGAATCTGAAGAGACTGCGCTTTCTTGTGAGTAAAAGCATGACATGGGTAAATGTACTTTCCAAACTGCGTTGTAACATAACACGCCTTAGGTTCTTGACGAGGCAGATAGATTGCTCGACGATACTTTTGCCGATGATCTGGCTTGCATTCTTGACCAACTACCGAAGCAACGGCAAACCTTGCTCTTTAGTGCCACGATGACACCTGAGATCGAGTCACTGAACTTCTCGACAACAGAAAAGCCCTTCACGTATCAGTGTAATACAAGGTAAGTATAAATGATAGGGTTCATCCTGTTTTAAGTCCTCACAAGATGTCATCATCTTCAGGTTTGACACCGTGGAAAAATTGGACCAACGATATCTTTTCATATCGTCGACGGTCAGGGATGCCTATCTCGCGTATCTCCTGAGAAACATGTTCGAGGGAAAAACAATGATCATTTTCACCGGGAAATGCCGGTAAGGAACTTGGTTTTCATATGATAGCCGAGTTATTTTCTGATCCAACTCATGTCAGTACGTGCGAGCGGTTACGGATTATGATGCGCGAATTGGGGTTCAAATCTACGGCACTGCATGCCCAAATGTCGCAAAATGATCGGATAGGATCTCTCGCGAAGTTCAAGGGTGGGATTGTTCCCATTCTTCTGGCGACCGACGTCGGTAGTCGGTAAGCGGGATGAGTTTATGAATTTGGCGGGCACTGTATATATATGCTTATGGGGGCTTCTATAGTGGTCTTGACATTCCGACAGTTCAAGTTGTTTTGAATTACGAGTTGCCCGCGGATGCAACTGACTACATCCACCGTGTCGGTCGTACCGCACGTGCAGGTATGCGACGAATGGCATTCATACAATTCCCTGGTCTTTTTTTTAATCACAAGATATCTTTCAGGACGAGGCGGTTTGTCTTTGTCGCTTGTGACGCAGCACGATATCAATGTTCTGCTCAATATCGAGACGAAAATGAATAAAAAGATGCAAGAACTAGAGGTTGAGGAGAATGATGTCTTGGTAATGCTGAATGAAGTATCATTGGCACAACGAGTCGCCAATATGGTATGTTCTTAGCGTCTTCAGATGGCATGTGCTTATGTCGATGTTGATCTTATTGCCGCCTCCCATCCATTAGCATTTGGTGGACACAAATTTTGGACAGAAGCGGAAGATAAATCGGGAGAAGGGTCAGGTGAATGCTCCATATTCAAAACGACGGAAAACGGCGGAGGCAGAACAAGCTTCAAAGAGGACATAGGCTGCTTGTAGGGAAGGTGTAAATTAGCATTATGTAGAATACTTGCACAATGTAGATATTATTTTCCGTGGGAACGCGCCGCGGGGCAAGTAGGCAGCACAGGACTTCAATGCATATACTAATATATACTAGGATTACGGTTTTCTATTCGCACCCAATGACTTGCAAACTTCGAGAACATCTATAAAGGGGGATTCGCAGTTGAGAGCAACATCATTTTGTGGAAAGATGCATGCCGTCACTACCTTGGATGGGAGCATGTTCACCCCATTCTTTCTCAGCAAACTCATAATGGGTACCATCTTTAGATACAATGAACAGACCTCCGAGAATCCTGACAAGCTAGCCTCAGTATTTATCTCCATCGCTCATTCACAGAGCTGCACTTACCGTCCTTCACCCTTTACATTTCCCTCAAAACCAGCGTTGCGGGCCCGGAACAGGGCCTTGTAAGCGTTCAAGGAGACTAGACCATCGAGTCCCATCCAGTTGAATTTTCCGCGTCTATGTGCGTCGTAAGTCAAGCTAATAGTTGCAAGACAGTAGAGCACGTCGTTGAAAACATACCCGAGAATCTTGTACATGTCCTTCTTCTCATCAAAATAGAGTGGCAGACCAGACCAATGCTTCTGTCCAAAATCCTTGGCACCGAACCGTTCATGAACGACAGCGGCCAAGCTTACACCTTGGCTCTAAATTTACGAGCGATTAGACAGGATATGGTCAAACTTCAGAGCGCAGGGGCATCAGAAACTCACCTGGATTTGCTCCTTGTATTTCGCAACATTTGAAGCCTCCTCCCTGCATAACAGGCATCCCGGACGGCGAATGACGACAACCAGGCAAGGCCCATTCTCCCACAATTTCTCAGCCCGAATCCCCCCATCATTTTCGTCCAGCGTCTTTAGAATGACTTTGTTGATGTCCGGAATGTCGTCACTCTTGCTTGGAGCCGGTTGAATCTTGAGCAACAAGGCGCGGATTGGAACATCCAGGTGAAGAAGCGTCAGGATTCGAGTTACGAAATACCCTGTATAAAGGAATGCCGCCTCAAACGCAGCTGCAAGGAAACTTTTTGGGGCCATTTCGATAGTAGGTGAATGAGGTTTGGGGAGGCGAGCCGATAGCGACGATCTTTATATCCACGTGAAGAATTGCGCAGCATACCCACGTGAAGTTGCGGGGATCGACGGTCTGGGTAATTTGCTCCCCGACTCTCGTGAATAAAGGGTGCCGATTTCAAATGCTTGTATGAACAAAAGGGTGTCAATTTCAAATGCTTGGGGGAGGGAGGCCAAAAATGTATGACCACCATTTCTTTCGGAGAAACATTTGAATCGGCAGACATGACCTGGCTAAATCCTACGTGAGTAACTGCTGGGGAGTCGTGCGCCCAGAGTTAGCTATCCTACCCTTAGCTTTTAGCAAAACCAGATAACCCTGCGGTGGGCGAATTTCTGAATTACCCCCTTCTGGTACAAAATGAAGCATGTGAAAAGCCTGTCCAAATGGCTTTTCTGATTCAAAGCAGCCAGGCGTAGATTATTGTGCTATGATAGAGAGCAATGTTTTTTTCACATACATCTCCGCATTCTTTTCTATCATAAAATGCAGGTCAGATCTGTTTTCGTTGCGGTAAAAGTGCCCCTCCACTTTCGATAAATCGCTGAGATAAAAACCGCATCAGTATGCTATACAAAGTGACTTCAATTAGGGGCACTGCTTGGCAATCTCACCTTCAGTTCGGGAATTGATTGAACCAAGTCCGCTGGCAGCGAAAATAGTAACCAGACAATGCTACCCAGCTCCCCTTTGATGTTCTCCAGTATGCGTCTGAAGACCAGGATGTACGAGAGACCAAATATCGCGAGCGACAAAGCAAAAATGAAAATGTTGATGGCTTTTTGTGTTGAGCTCGTTTTTTCTACATGTTCGACAATCAAATTATTCATCATCACTGCAGCACCAGATATATCGTTGACGAGATAGCTCGCAAGTTGCAGCTGCTCATTAGCGAAAGTTTGTTGCGAAGGAGGGCTGCTCAGGAATTGCCGCATCGTTTCGTACCATTTGTGAACTGTAGAAGATGGTACGGTGAGCATCCGACAGATTCATATTCTTCGCCCCCCTTCCTACTATGTGAATAACTCACCAATGAACTCGGAGGAACTTGTGACAAGGCCTTTGGTGAAGCCTATCGTTGCATTATATTCTCTGAGGAAATATCAATACCTGATGAATACGGTACCTAAAAGGCATCCACCCTCACCGCTTATCATCGTCACATCCAGTTGGGTCTTCCAGCAGACAGAATCCGCCGGTCTTCAGTACTACCTGAGTCTCTGGAAATGCATACAAGCTCGGAGCATCAGACGTGGTGATCAGAAGAGCTCGATTTGCTGCGTCGTATTTATCCAGATAGTAATCTAGCCATAAACTTTGCATCCCGGGCATCCAGCTAGTGTTATCTTGGGCGGCTACTTCCACAGCCATAGTCGTACTTAGGCCCACATAGAATGTCCGATCACTGAGATAACGAATCGTGTTGACGGCATCCCTCGCATACTAAAGGCAGAGAGATCAGTTACGGCGTACTTTGAAGCATACTCAGATGGATGGTTGCCCTAAACCTACTCGGCCTTGTTGAAGAGGAGGAATGAACATGAACCCTCCGGTTAATCCGACCAAGGACAAGGACATGGTCAAGAGCTGTGAAGAATCGAATGCTTGGTACAATTGTGTTCACAGGAAGCCCGTAACTACCCACCTTCATCATGCGTTTAGGGCTATGTCGAGCCATTACGACTTCTCTTGGCAAGGTGATATTGAAGGATGTTGGCGCATTACCAGCCACCGATCCGTCGGTGTCCTCCTCCAGCTCTTCCATAATCGATTCAATTTCAATTTCTAGGTCGTCAAGCTTTTGATTCACGTATTTTTTGGGAAAGGTTCCAAAAAGGCTGAGGATTTGAAGTTGCTTTTCGTATGCCCTCTCGATTATTGGACGGAACAAAACGAAGCCAATAAGAAAGCATAAAAGCGGCAAGGCGACCAGGATGGCCACTAGAGAAGAAGATTTGAGTGAATATAGGCCTGTGCTGTTTAACACCGCTATATACTGAAACGAACCCATTGCCATTGTGTTGCTCTGTTGATAACTGAGATAAGCAGTCATGGCTTCTTCGGTCAGGGAGTCATAGGATTGAGCAATTGATAAAAGATTGTCCAGGAATATGCGGGTGTCCGTGCGGGCGCTGATTTCTGAAGCAGTGAACGTACTTAGAGAACTGTTTACGAGGGATTGTGCATACTCTGCAATAAGTTGACCCAGAAAGTAAGGGCTGAACACTTCCAGGCGACCTGCGGGTATAAAGAACTGTGTAAGGACAGATGGTGCAAGGCATTTGCATATCAGCACACTTGCTTCCAGAACCGCGAGACATTTTTATGATGATACGCGGCTGATCATCCAGATGATACGTTTGCAGAACAGGTAAAAGGGAGGGTATCCAGATTCCGTTCACAAATTGAAAAAGTGTTGCCAAATGGGTTTCAAGTGCGGCTTGCATACTCGATACTGGTAGAATCCCCTGTGTGATGGCCACAATTTCACGAACAACTCGACAAACTTTAGCGAGAGGAATTTGTCAGCTATATTCACACCTCCTTGTGAACAAGTGCATTGCTCACTTCGCATAGCTGTATTCCGTGGTCTTAGACGTGCGTAAGCATCCTGTAGCGCCTCAGTTATTGCAGAATATCCGAGGACCGAGATGGTGCACCCTGCAATCAGAGTTCCAAGGAGGCAAAACAAAGCGATGCTGATAAGATATCGATATTGCTGAACAGGAGCAAGGAGCTTAAATTCAATAAGCTCTCGATAATATTTCTGTTGGCGTATTTCTCGTTGCGAACTCGCAGTTGAGTCAACCACACTCGGCTGCTTGGTTGCCATCATCGGGACGGGAGTAACTGGTGATGGCCTTCTCTCCAGGCTCACTTTTTTGTCACGCTTTTCACTTCCCAGTGACCCCTCTTCTTCAATCCTCACGCTTCGACGACGGCCAGATGACGTATCCAATACGGTCCGACGGGGAATGTCAGGCTCTCCTAGGGCATGGGGATCCAAATCCGTCACCCGGATGTCCGCACACTCTTGTCTTGGCATACTGAGCTCTTCAGCCTGTACATATGCTGAGTTATTTTCAATATCAAACTCTTTACTGATAAACTGATTCTCTTGGCGCAGACGTTCATTCGCACTCCGCATGGAACTCTCGCGAACTTCCTGGTTTTCAATATCTTCTGCGCGCTGTGTAGTGGTAAGCAAAGACCACGAGATATTCAGAAAAGATCCAATGGCACACCTCAAGAAGCTTCCTTGCTTTTTCGTGGTCCCCGCAAACATTGATAAGAAAATTGCTGTACCGTCTCAATACTTGCTTCGATTTCTGTGAGAAGTTTAGGTATCCATCAAGTGGTGTTGTCTCAATCATAAGCCAAAACGTACGGGATATTTGTCGATGATGCTTTGATAGTGTAAATCAGCAATTTTCCGATTTCTTTCCACTGCCTCAAGCAAATACGGAATGCATGAAATAACAATTTTTTCATTTTTTAGGTACTGCCATAGTAATTTTAGCGAGAGAAGCGAGTTTAAATGGTATCGCTGTGCGCCTGTCGTCGGGTGACAAGTATTAGTTGTATGACCGACAAGCTGTTGTGACGCTACTCACCGTGCTCCATCGCGGTAATTTCAGCATATTCCGTTACATTGAGTGTCGAAATCATTAGCTCTTCTTTCCGGTCTTCCTGTTCCATGGTTCTTTCTTCGAAGAATATAAAGAAGCGGGTGTCAAATGCTGGCTTCAATTTCTAACAGAAGCTTTAGTACAATGTTCCGAAACCAAAACTGCAAGTTTTTCGTTACTTTGGCCGCGATAAGGCAATCAATAACCTCATCAATGTGCGATATATCGTACAAAGCAATGTAATATGCTGAGATCGAGGTCGATTAGCCATTGTAACAGGCACCAGTGGGAATGTAGCGTACCTTGCATTAGTCTTAACCTTGGTGACTTTGGAAACTGTCGGACTCCGGCCGCAAAGATTGCTCTTGCAAGCTGGAGAGCCTCTGGATCACGATTCTGTTGCAAAAAGCGACATGCGATCTCCACATCCTAGTCGGCTCCGTTAGTGACATTTTCTCGGATTCTCATCAAATTACAATCGTCACGCACTTGAAACTGAGAAAAAATAACCAACGGCTGTACGTAGCGCTTTCGGATAATCTTGCCAGCGTTTTCAAGAACTTTCCCAGTTAGAGCGCCTTTTTCCGCATCCTCAGACATGACCGTGCTCCCCATCACACAATCCTCGGCTTCCAAAGCTTTTAAAGATGCTTTTGACATCATTGACGTAGCGGGCAAAGATTGTTCTTTCGGAATAAGGCCTTGCGCCACCTGCTTCTGTCGGGCTATTGCAGACGGTCAATTATTTTCAAATAACTATCACAAAATGGAAAAGGGTAGCACCTTGTAATCTCTGAATGACTCCGTTTGCAATCCAGGATCTTGCATAGAAGGACATTGCAAATCCGCAAGCAAACTCTGGGACCAGCAGCACGCAGATGATTACAAACGCTGAGACGTTCTCTGTTCCACCCATCCCATAGACGACACCGGCATGGATGCTTGAGCAAAAACCAGCAAAAAGTATTCCGCACCGTAGGTCGTTCATGTGCTTAGAGAAAAAGGGCTGCTGTCGCGCTGTCATATAAAACATCGTGAAGCAACAGATAGCAAGAACAGCCACAACAACTGCTGGGTTGTCTTCGGCAATCTCAATGCAAACGACAAGCACAATACGAAATAGTTGGTAAAGTGCGTCAATACGGCCGGTAGTCTTCGCATGCAAATCATCCCCCCTAGGATTAATGGGAAAGAATACCAGACTGGTAATCGGGACTTGCAACACCAGGTATAGAATGCCAGGTATAGATAGAATGAACGTAGGCAAAAAATCGTTGTGAAAGCACTCTGTGGAATTGGACACGAGTAGTGCATCGTTTGTCGTACTCTCATAACATGCGAACGCATGCATGAAGATTTCCATCATGGGAATAAACAGAACGGTAGAGATAAGGGTTGTTAGGATCCGTAATGCCTGGAGCGGCCAGACAACTTTACTCCAGTTAATGATTCAGTTCAGTTATAAAAGCATTACGAAGGAATAGCCCAACCTTTCAATTTAGATCCCTTCATGGAAAACGCTACCACGCACGTGAGTAGCACTGTTATCACGGCGGCAGTAAACGCACAGTAGAAAAGCACGTGGAAGGAGGACAGCCCCTCAGGCTTCCAGCTCAAAGGATTGAAGATATATGGTATCCACTTTGGCATAGAGCGGAATCCATTTTGTCGGCGAAAACTGAATGAAAAAAGTTGAATATCCTCCAAAACTTGAATGCAAAGCGCGAGGGTGGGATTGATATGATTCCCTTGGGTCATTGCAAAGAGCAAGCCAAACTTTAAAATCGCAGCGAAGACACCATTAGGGCGTATGCCAGACAGTGTCCAATAACATGCAAAAAGTGAAATAGAACCTACGGTCATATCCAGCAACTTGGCATCCCGCCGGTTCGCGTCAGCAAGCCCAACGCCACTGCGACGAAGACCTGTCGTCCTCCTTGACATACTGAACGAGAGCATTATAGTTCTGTTCGGTGGCTAGTGTAAGTTTGGGAAATTGCTCATTAAGAGCAACAATAAGTCCGACGCTGACGTAAGGCTGCGGGTAGGCTTCCTCTGCGTGCAGGATTGAGTGCGGGCCGCCATCACGTGTCGAACTTGTAAACTTGGTTCCCATGCATTTAAGTTTAAGGCTAACTTTCGCTCGTAAGCGCAGGTTTAAGACTAACTTCCGCTCCCACGCTCTGCCTCCCTGGGTGAAGCATCGTTCTATTTCATATATCATATATCAGCTTCACTTACTTACATTAGCATAGTAGCGCCCGGTGCTCCTGTTTGCTGCTTTCCAAGACACGTTCTCTACATCTCAACCGAACGCGGCCGTACTCTGGTCCAGTTCTGTCAAGATGACTGATATGCAAGATCGGCTGGTTGCCGATGAAGAGTTTGAAGAGGAATTTGAGGTAAGAGTTTAGGTGGGAATACGTTTTCAACCACATGAAACGCTTGGTGCATCATAAGCGCGAGTCGGAAATCATAAATGCTGTCATAATAGTGGTGGTGGGAAAGGTCATGAGCATGGCGAATGAGGCATGTTCGCGCAGATAGTCCGGGTGGCCAGACAAGGGGCTATCCAGTACATATGATAATCGAACTGCATGCCATCATCTTAAAATTTCCTCCACCCTCACAGGTCTCCCCGGTAATATTATGTTCTATTGCACTCTATTGGTTATTCTTCTCTCACCACCCTACATGATGGACCTCTCAGGATTTCATGGAGGTAAGCGAGTGTACAGAATTCTGCGCTACATACTATCTCTGACGTACATTGGATAAGGTGGAGAAGCTCCAAGACGCTGGAATCAATAGTGCAGACATTCAAAAATTGAAAGGGAATGGCCTCACCACCGTTAGGGTAATTTGAGCATTTCCTTCTCTGTAACTGGAAAAGTGGCTATTTACCACCGCGACCGCCAGGCCGTCCAGATGACAACGTGCCGCAATCTTGCGAAAGTCAAGGGCTTATCTGAAGCCAAGATTGAAAAGATGAAAGAAGCCGCGAACAAGCTGCTGCCTTGCAGCTTTATGACGGGAACTGAGCTTGAATCGAAGCGGAAAAGTGTAGTTCGCATATCCACAGGCTGCAAGGAGTTTGACACTCTACTTGGGGGAGGCGTACAGACCATGTCAATCACTGAAGCCTTTGGCGAGTTCCGTACAGGAAAGACGCAGTTGTCTCACACTCTCTGTGTCATGGCGCAATTGCCAACGTCTATGGGTGGCGGTAATGGGAAGGCAAGTTGCTTCCTCTCTTGTAATAAAGTCCCCTACAGAGTACTCACCTATACACGTTAGGCCGCGTTCATCGACACTGAAGGCACCTTCCGTCCAGAGCGTATCAAGGCCATCGCAACCCGCTTTGGAGTTGATGGAGAAGCTGCACTTGATAATATTGCAGTGGCCCGGGCGCACAATAGCGAGCACCAAATGGAGCTCTTGAACCACCTGGCTGCTCGGCTTTGTGAAGAACGGCAGTATCGCTTAGTGGTCATTGACTCGATCATTGCCTTATTCAGGACTGACTATAGTGGCCGTGGAGAGCTTGCCGAGCGTCAACAGCGTCTCAATCAGATGATGGCGAAGCTGATGCGTATTGCGGAAGAGTTCAATGTTGCCATATTTATCACGAATCAGGTATGCATTGCGCTGACCGTAAGAATACGCACTCCAAGCTAAATACATAAGCTTTGACAGATGTGTGCGGACCCCGGAGCAGGATTGACCTTCGTTGCTGATCCCAAGAAGCCTATTGGTGGACACGTTTTGGCTCACGCTTCGACCACTCGCCTTTATCTTCGTAAAGGGAGAGGAGAAACAAGGATTTGCAAGATTTATGATTCACCAGACGTACCGGAATCGGAAGCTGGTAATGTCTACTAGTCTTTCCTGCCTCCGTTCAATCTAATGTTAAAACCTTTCAGTGTATCAAATCACCGAAGGTGGTATCGCGGATGCTAAAGACTAGTTGCTTCAAAAGTTACCTATGTCTTGGACTGGCCTATTCATTAACATCATTAGAAAGCATAGAGTTGAAGGTTGTTTGACATTTCTGTGGCCTTATCCTATTATTTTGCGTTTTGTTTGGAACATGTTACGTTGCTTGTCTTTGTATGAAATAACTAGAGAATGTAGTACAATTGACCTATTCAACGTACGTCAATGGATTCACTGGACGCGCTGCACAAAGTTCTGTGCCAAGTATATAGAAAACTGTATATTTTGCATTCATCGTCATGTTCCGAGTCACGTAACACATGGTCATTTAACCAAAACTATGTTCAGGAGCCATCCGGACAAGTCCCTAGTTCGGACAATCCCCCGACATATAAAAAGGCGTGCATCTCCCCCCCACCATTGTTCCTCACTAAACCATCTTCAAAGGTCGTTCATCAAACCCGTACAATATCTTTACTCTTTCTTGATTACACTTTCTCCGTTACACCGTCGCTATGCTTGCTACCACCGAACCCGAGGTGAAAGATGCTTCAGTGGAGTTTGACGAGTAAGTAGATCTGGATATCTGAACGATCCATTCCGGGCGTTCTTTGCACACAATTCTATCTTGGGGTGCAAAAAGAAAGGGAAGAGGAGCAAGAAGGATTCAGAAACACTTGGTGCAGAGACTTGCAACTAGTACAGTTTTTCTCATTACATGATTTCCCACACCTCATCGCAGATCCACAAAACCTACCATTGAATCCCTCAAAGCCGCTGCAGCCCCCGCCATCCAAGAAGAGGTGCCCAAAGGTAATATCTTGCATTCTATCATGATATGCAAAACCGGAAACCGATGTGTATTTGAACGTTTAGAAGAAGAGCAGCCCAAGGTTGGCGAATCAGAGCAAGAAGAAGAGAGCGAGGAGGATGAGGACAAGATGGAGGTAGATGATGAGGATCATGTTGATTTTGGTGAGTGAGAACCGTGATGGTTGAGGGAAATGGCATGTATTGATTTTGGGTCCTGAAACAGAGGAAGAGGATTTGGTTGAAATTGATGCTGCCAACATTATTGAAACCCGTACACGAGGGGTCAAGATTGATTTTGCAAATCTGCCAGAGGGAGAAAAGATGGAAGGTGAAGAGGATGATGAGGATGATGAGGACGTGGTGTTGGAGGACGAGTAAACGTTTCGGCGAGATGGTTGTTTGATGGTTCTTGTTGGTAGTTAGGCTTACGAATTGTTTGTGAAATATAGTCCTATTTTCCTTTTAATGGCCATCGTTTTTGTCTAGAGTTGTCCAAAAGTAATATAAGATACGGCTATACTCCCTTTACAATGGCAGAGTAAAAGCCCTTTCCGAGATAATCTATGCAGCTTACTCTCCTAAATACAATCTATAACATAATAAAAAACGGCTTACGATAGGACACTTTTAACAACAAGGTGACAACTCAATCATTGACCTTTGCCCACACACACAACCTCCCAACACACATATCCTTGCATATGATCCAATCTTCTTCATCTGTAACAGTGATCATGTGGTCTTCGGGATCTTTGTAAGTCACTCCAATAATCTTGACTTCCTTTCCTACAACCATGGAAAACTTTCGACTCAATCTGTCGAGCACGTCGGGCAACGGCACAGTTCGCGAGATTTTCAACAAAATAATGTGAGGATCATGGAGGGCCTTCAGTTGGATGAAATGGCTCGGAAGCTCCGCTTGGGAGGACAAGGAGTGAGATCGAAAGAGGAGGGAAGACCGTTTTGCCTTGTGGGGCGGAAGGCCTGGGATCGGGGACAAGATGGCTTGGTTTGGTTTTTGGACTCTGGTGATAATTTCAGGTTTACGCGTTGGGGCTATAGTAGTATTACTTCTGTACAGTGGAGCCATCGATGGAGGATCGTCGTGCGTGACGACACCCAATCTGACGGATCCTTGGCGTTGGAGAACTTTCGGATCGCGGTTCCAAGGGGGGACGGTGGACATGTCTTCAAGTTCTTTGGGAATTACCGGTTTGGGAGCAGGTTTCAGCCGCGTGCCGATGGTTTTTGTCCGTTTGAGGAGAGAACGTTCGCGTTTAACTTGGCGCCCAACCGTTGCTGTTCGCTCTAGAGTTTGAAGAGAGGGTTCAGACAGGTTGCGGTGGAGGCCTGCTGGCGGAGGGGCGGGGGAGACAGAGGGGTCTGGAAGGGAGGGCATGAGGTTTGGACCGGCACTGAATGGAGGGGGACTGACGGGAGAGACGGGAATAGTTGGATTTTTCTCATTGGATGGACTTGCGATCCGGTCCAAACTGGGTGTACTGTAATGCCGAGTTAACGTCAGGCTACGTTGAAGTGATGAGTTGACAAGAATGTTCTTCCTTCCCTGGGGTGGTGAAGGGTCTCGTCGTGCTCCCGTGACAGTTCCGGTGCGCTTGGCCATAGGATGCCGAGGGGCAACAGATTGGACAGTTGCACCGCGAGCGAGGGTTCTCTGTCTCTCGCTCGATTTCATACCAATGGCACGCGTACTAGTAAGACCGGGGGACTGTATAGGTGTGGGTGAGGGAGTGCCTAACATGCGAAATTGAGCTGTGGAGGGTGAAGGGAGTGCTGATGACTCGTCGCCTCCTGACGCTGCTCCTGATTCCGCGTCAGTCGAGGTGGCTGACGAATTGGAGAGCGTAGGTGAGGGAGGGACGGGACTTGATGACGAGCTCGCCCATCCGTGAGACTGTGCCCTTTTGGGGATGTCAGGAGGTATACCAAGGTACTCGAGAGATTTGCCCCTTTCATTTTGTGCGCGTTCCATTGTCGTAAGCACCGGCCCAGCACTTTTGACCTCCTGCTGAAGCTGACGAGTTTTTGCCATGGTGTTCGTCCTCAAATCATCCTCCTGAGCCGATTTCACTTCGCCAGCCAACACGGCAGCCACAAAGGCCTGTGCATAGTCTTCCATTTCGGCGGTGTAATTACTGCCTGTACTGTCTCTAGATTTGCGGGCCGGCTTGGCCGATCCTGCTGAAGGCGATCGCCTGTGCTCTGGAGACTTTGGGGGTGTAGGGGGACCCAGAACCGCAGCGAATTCTGCACTTGTTGCTCTAAGGAGAGTGTTGAGTCCGCGACCGAGAGAGCGCATTTCAAGCTTTCTGGACATTCGTTTTTCTTCTACGGGCTTTAACCAAGGCTCGTCCAAAGGAATGTCTTCGTCATCCTCTGGCTTTGCGCCTGTCCTCAAATCGTTCAAATCTCGCCCGGGTTCAATATCTTTGATCCACAGCCCAAAGAATTCGCCAAACAGGAGATTTCTCGTCACACGCTCTGGCATGGTCAATAGCTCTCTAGTGTAGGCATCTAACCTTGTCACGCGCTCCTCGCAGACTGCGCGAGTGACAAAAAATCTGCTTTTCGGGAGCTGGGGCAATCTCCGGCCAGTAGCCGCAGAGGGATCCTTTTTCAGCTGTGCGGCGAGAGCCGTGTGAAAGTCTACAAAGTGGTCGTAGCGTCTCCAGACAGCATAGGGACGTGGGGCAGCTACAAACGAGAGGCGCTTGTTTCTCGTGTTTCCAGTGACGGTTGACGGAATGACATTGACCTTGTACCAAATCTTTCCGTCGTCAAACTTTTGGTATGCAGAGACGCGAGCGGTTTCCAAGACGGGAGCCAACTTTACAGCGGCCGGAAGTGGTCGAGGAGGCATATTGAAATGCTTGGCTATTGGAGTGTGCCCAACTCGTCACAATATATATATCTGCTTGTCTCCATGCAAAAGAAAGAGGCCTTTTAAAAAAAAAGGAGCAAGGGATGGGATAATGAATGCGTATCTAAAAATGCGCAGTAAAATGCCCTGCAGCAGGTAAAGGGGATCCTTGTTGGATTTTGCGCAGCTCCCCCTCCAAAAGAATGAAGGATTACGCAACAAAAGAAAGGGTAAAAGAAACGAGACGTAAAGGGCGAGCGGCGCATTTTTTTATTTCTCCTCCTCCCCCTCCATGAAAGGAGACATTCGAGACGTTTTTCTTTTTCAGAGAAAGGCGTCGTAAAATGAAATTTTCTTTTCAATTGGGACCATTGGCACTCAAGGACCCCCCGCAATGGCAAGCACGGCTTATGAGGGGAGGACCTATGAGGGGTGGTTGGTTAGTACAATGACTACAAACAACTCAAAGATCAACTCACGTGTCAATAGTGACAAATCATTCCAACCACCATGCATTCACAATACGCCAGAAGGGCGAAAATCACAGCGGGCACACAGCGTGGAAAGACGCAACGGTGACTAAGCGAATGACACGCTCCCCTCATTGCGCAAAATTCACACAAGACGTGTGCCAAAAAAAAGGCATGTGGGGGTTGGGATGGGCAGGCGGGCAGGTTCAAAAGCGACACAGCCCACACTTAAACTTTTGATCATCCCCCATCGCCCATTCTTTTTATTGCTGGCTATTTGTTCTCTGCTATTGTGTATTTTAGACATGGTGTCGGCATAAAAGCAAGTCTTCTTTTGCATTGGCCATCGATCGCGTACGATTGCGTACGATGCTGGATCTGACGACAACAACGGCGAATCCGCCTCTCGTCGCTTTCATTGTTTTCATCCTCTTGTTTGTTTCTACCACGACGACACATTACGGCGCGTTCGCTCACCCCGTCACGTCTCAATTCTGTCAAAGCTACAACGACGCCTGCTGGGAAAAGAGTCTGACCTGTCAAGAGTGTCAAAGGAACAGCGTCTTGTTTGTCTGCAAGAATGCTGCCAATGGCAACTGCATTTCCTGCTCGTGTGGCAATGTGCAAGTCTTTTCACCATTGGCCTGTTCGACTGTCAAGTCCCTCATGAATAATAAGACAGGTGAGTGGCATGGGCGGGGCAGCGGGCGAGCCAGCGGGCGATACGCGTCGCAAAAAGGCGCAAGAACAAAGGGTTAACTGTTCAGGGAGTTGGGGCGAGTGCCTTGGCGACTTTTCACCTACAAAATTTTGTACATTGGCTGTCGCCAGTAACGACCAATACGACACTTGCTTTGAACCATTGCGGCTTTCGCGGTACGACATGTGACGCTATACGTACGACAGTGTCTGTTGGCAAAGCGTCGCGTTTGGTACGACAGGACCAGGGCACTGGCTTGACGCGCGGCGGAAATCCTTTTTCATGACGCGTTCATTGACAATTTATTTTACGCTTGCAGACTCTCGACCGCGTACTACGACCACCCCACGTCCATCTCGCCCAACTCCATCCATCCCCCATCGCGGCTCTGGAGACAATGGATCCCCAGGTCCATCAGATCAATATCCTTCGGGAACACGCCCGGCTGAAGAAGCCAACCAGGAACTCGGTGAAGGAAAAGAAGCTGAACGATCTCGTGTCATTGGCGGCGGCGTGGGAGGAACCGTGGGCGGGATCATTGTCTTGGCTACAGTAACAACCTTCTTGGTGACGAGAAAAAAGAGGAGATTCGATTTCCCGCGACAGGAGAGTCAAGAGGATTTGACCCTGAAAAGGGACGAAAGCGCTGATGAAGATGAGGATCATCCAAAACGCAGCGCGCCGTCTATGACCCCGTCTATGACGACTGTGGCAAATGCTACATCATCATCTATGCCTCCTCTGGTACTCCTCGCTCGATCCGACACGCTTTCACGCGCGAAATCGAGCAATTCTCCCCAATGGACCGCATCACCTTTAACCGGTGCGGTTGGTTCAATGGAAACAGCACCACCCGACGTGGATCCGTCCATGGATCACCCTGGATACCTCCAACAGCAACGCGAGCGGCAAGAAATGAAAAGACACTGGAACAAGACACTGGAACGACGTTCAAAGGAGATTGACCGCGAACGTTCTGAATGGGAGGGATTGTTGGGTCCAAAGATCCCCGCGCCCGCTGCGGCCCGCGATTCTCCTGGTGCACGGCACGTTGGATCGAACCGCACTTCTAATAGCGTACCGCTACGACCTTCCCCACTCCGAGCGGCCTCGATCGTGTCAATGTCAACAACGTCAACAAGCAGCGACTTGTCATCATCACCGCCCGCTCCCAGCTTTTACCCCGCGGATCGCTTATCCGTATCCACTACATCGTCGACATCCTCGTACAACTACCTCATTTTGTCATCACACAAACCTGAACGGAATGACGAGCTCAAAGTCTCTGTCGGCGACCGGGTCAGTATATGGCGAGTATGGGAGGACGGATGGTGCCATGGAGGCATTCTAGAAAGGGACGGCACCTGTGCTGCGCGGGAAGGTGTTTTTCCCATCAAATGCGTCCGGGTACGTGAAGGCGAGGACGGTGAACGCGGAACGATATGTGGCGATGCGTTCGTGTCGAGATGGGATAGCCTCCTCGCGGATAGTGCAACTTGATGTGGAAATGCAGGTCATTTTCTTTCATTTTTTTGTTTTTATCTTTAGGATTGTTTTTTCGGTAGTATAGTCTGATAATTTTCTAATGTGTATAAACGCGTGGGGTGCAAGTGGCATTGGGTGGTGCAGATATGCGAGCAACAGTGCCCTGAAAATATATAGTTTGACCAAGGTCCCTTGAGGTCGTCGATGAATGTATGGCTAAGAGATAGTCATGCAGCGTTGTTATCCATCTCAACACGGGCGGCAGCCACGTTCTCTATTTTCTGGCCGATATGCGTCATGAAACTAATGCTAGAGTCCTTTATTACATATCACTGCCGAGACCGACCATAGCCCGATTGCTTTTCTCAGCTTGCACTGCCATTGAGAGGGCTTGTGTATACGCTCGCAGTGTGCTTGTGTTCGACTTATTCAGAGGAGAAGCAAGATCGTGAGACACGAATGGTCTAGAATTGTACAAAAGAGGACATACCGAGACAAAATATGCGTGTGCTAGGAACGGAAGTTTGCGGAGCGTTCTACCACTGAACCCCTTGAAGAGATGTTTACTATCAAATGCGTGCAGCCTTTCGTTGGCAACTGCGGCTCTAGAACATCAGTAACCAACCTCACAGTCCCCAGCAACCTTCCACAGCTGCAGGCTCCCTTCCCGTCCTTGCATTCCCCCCGTCGGGCAGGTATATAAATCGATTTCGCGGTAGTCGACCAAGGGAGTTTCCTATATCAAATCAAAGACTTTTAAATCTCGAGAATTCGCATGAGGTGCCTCGACTGCATTACTGACGGGTTGTTCTATAAGTCCTTTTTGAATTAATTCTATCAAGCAGCTTGAAAGAATGGCGTAACGTGCTCGGTGAGATGGTGGAGGGATGAATTGCTGGGTCGCGTGAGTTGGAACAGACGACTAATTGATCCACCGATTGAATACATACTTTAATATCTGCTCGATCGATGAACGCCACATCTGTAAAGAGGCAGCATTAGCTTCATCACTTGGATCAAAGTCGGTAGGAAATCAGTACCTATTGCTTCGGTAATGTTGGAAGTAGTCAAAATAAGAACCTTTCGGTTTCCAGGTCAGTTAAGAGCGATGTGATATGACTTTGAGGAGGTGTACATTTACTAACGTTTTTGCGTTTCCATAACTGGTCGAGTTGGGTCAGGAGAGCATTTACCTTTCAAGACATTTGCAACAGAGTCAACTAGAGCAATAACCACCAGCATTGGCATTCATCCTGCCTTTCAAATGTCAACTTACGACACGTATTGCATCCGATGGTTCCATCCCTGACAAAGCAGCCTTGCGTGCAGCCGACAAGCTCTCAACCTCGTCTAATTGAACCAAATGAGACCTCACGGGTATCGTCTATCAACCAGGCCGACTTACCTATAAGAACACAAACAAACACATCGTCGTCCTCCAGCATCTCATGTATCTGCTGAAACATTTTCATGACAAGTTTACCACTCTCGGAAAAGAATTTTGAGAATAAACTAATAACGGATGATATCGTTACGACTACAATATGCCTACATCAATCAGATTGAGTTCTAGAAAGATACCTGTGTGAATTGATCTCAATAAGTTTCCCGTGAGAATATCTATCCGCCAACCTGATCGCCAATTTCTGCACCGTAAAAGTCAGTAGGTTTTCAGGCGAATCCGCCTAACCTGCCTTCCATTCCTGCTGGACTCTCTAGCATACCTGTGCAAGAGCCCGACATAACGATGTTTTACCCGTCCCCGGTGGCCCATGTAGCAGTGCAACACGATTCACACTGATAATATGAGGGTCTATCCCTTTATCACCGAATAACATGGAGGTATAGACATAATCGAGGAGGTTGAGTTGAATATTGTTATCATAGATCAGACTATGGGGTAGGAGATGACGATCATTGCTTGGCAGGAATAATGCAAGCTCAACCTCACTTGCTTGCATTTACCTCTCCCATAGCCCATGCAATCCCTTGGCGGGTAGGATCCAATGGTTGGAGGTGACCACATTTTCTTCCTCACTGATCTCATCTATGCCTTCCTCTTCATTCAATTGAAACACATGAATAGAAAGGGTGATGTTGCTTAAAGCTTGCACTTCTGTTTGATCTCGGGCCCCTAATGGTTTGTGCACTCTAAGCTCTACTAATCCAGCAGAGTACCAGTACGCAGACCCACCATGAACCTCACACACCCTGATCCATTCAACATTTATTCTCAAAAATTCCACATCTTGAAAGTCGTCTTTGCTTAAAGTTGTATTGACTACCACAGAGGGATATGTCGTGAGAAGAAAGTCCTGCACATGGCGGCGAGTGAAGTCGTAGCGCGCTGTGCTGTGTGGAGCAAGACATACTTCAACTATCTATGCGAGTTAGTTTGGCCACCTCTTTATGTAGCATGCAAACATTCAAACGTACTGTGAAGAAGCGGTTTTAGTGAGTCCACCGCCATGTTGAGAAACCATATTTTTGAACCAGAATGCCCATCTGAGAAGAACGATGAGTTGATGACTCATCATGTTCTTTCATTTGTCTATAAACAGATAAATGAAGCCATAAACTGGTTCCAAAGGCCATTGGTCGATCATGATGCAAGCTGGCATTTCGCAAGCGAACAGCATTTACAAAACACTCTGCTTTACCTCTAACACAAAATATGCTGCCCCGTTACACTTTCAATCGGTTGCTTTCAAAGACTGTCCTTCGAAGATTGCCACTTGCACGTACGCACACAGTTGCATTGCCTACGAAAGGGATGACTATGGCTCCGATAAGACGAAACTACAGTGTTGACAATACCCGCTCCGATATTGTCGACATCTCTGAGGTGAAACAGTTAGTAAACGGAAAAGGCGGTGAGGTACCCATTTCAACTCTCCATACGGCCATATGTGAGAGCAATGAGCCTTACACTTGCGTTTTCCCAAGGAATATGTCTTGATCGATGTTCGCGAACCCTCCGAGGTTTCTCTTGGCCGTATCCCAACAGCCCAGCATATACCTCTCGGGAATATCCAAACAGCGCTGCAGCTACCAGACGAAGAATTTGAAGCAACTTATGGGTTCCGAAAGCCGTCCATCGATGATGATGTCATCTTCTACTGTCGGTCTGGAAAGAGAAGTGAAGCGGCCTTGGGGGCGGCCCAAGGGCTGGGATTCAAAAAGTATGTTGGGCGTTGTTGTAAAAGCGCTATAACTACATGCATGACTAACTTTATCCTTCACGTCACGAAGCGCCAGGAACTACAAGGGGAGTTGGTTGGAGTGGAGTGCCAGCAACCACGAGTAACCTGTACGCTTGTAGATACAATGATATCCTCAAAATAAACCAAACTACCCGTACGGCAAGTGCGAATATCATGTGATTTGCACCGCTGATGGCGTTCGCACTCCAATCTTCCAGAGCTTGATTAACAGAAAGGAAGGATGAAGCTTTCTGAGGGACTAATTGCATGTCGCGAATCCTCAAACTCCCCTGCCCTCCATATGGTATACAAGCACGAGATAAGGGGCACATTTGGTGGATCCAAAGGAGATGCCCTCCCATCTAACCCTTCCACCGGATTTTGAGCGCTTGATTTCAACCATATGACGGCGAGTTCGTATCTAACCAAAATCTCATGAATCGTCGGTTGCACTTTCCTTGCTGCCAGATGCATACTGCAACCTCCAGCGGCAGCCTCCAGATGGTGGTGGGAACCGCTCTCATGGACAGATGCGAGCTATGGAGAAGAGTAATCGCCTCCTGCCTTCTGCCTCCGCCGTGGTGCGCTATTCAAATAGTTATTGAAAAGCGTAGCACCACCGATTGGCGAGATTCTCTTATTCCTCCAAATGGTCTCCCGGTTCTCAGCCGGCCTTCTGCCCCAATTTTCTCTGTCTCTTTTAGTTCCCTCCCTTGTCCCTTTGTTGCATACCCATGCAAGCAAACCACCTTGGTTGCACTAGCCGGGTCGAGGCATTGGCCTGCTTTGAGCTGCACCTAAAGGGATTGAACCAGCAATTAACCTTAAGAAGGCATTTGACTTGACAAGCAACTTTCGCGGGTATCCATCGGTATGAAATTATGCGATACCTAGATTTCCTCTCCTTGTCTCCCACGAGCAAGTCGAAAGGCGCTTCTACTTATTTCCGCGCGCCTCGAAATTGGCCTGTATGCTTCATGGGGCGGCTGCACCCTTGATCGATAAGCGCTCTTCTACCCAGGTCGACACTTCCTCATGAAGCATGCTGGCCTTCACTCATACATGTGAAAGTCACACCATGGCCAGGTTAATGGATCTAAGGCCCCTCATGTTTTCGCAACAGGTCACCTGCTCTGCAGGATATAAGTCCTCAAATTATAAGAATATGTACAATATATACAACGGGCTTCATCCAGAATAAAACGTCGTCATACATCTAAAAAGCTTCTAACTATCATGTCGATGCATCGGCCGTTGGACCCGGCCACGACTTAAATCGTGCGGAGCGGAATGCATTTTCATACTCGGAGCGTGCCGAACGAAACGTGGCTTCAGCATTTGGATCAAGTCCATAATCCACCAATCCTTCAACTTGACCGCCTTCTTTCAAAGCACGGACGGAATTAAACCAGAAGTTCAAAGATTCTGGTCCTGAATCAGATATCCCCGTATTGACGCCAGGTGTTGCTGAGGTAGAAGCCGTTTTTGGGACAGACCCAATGAGTGACGGCACAGCCGACTTGTCCAAACCAAAACCCCCAGTCCCAGCTTGTTGCGATCCGGTGACTGTATTGCCATTCTGACCGGCGGTCTTTCCTCCCGATAGTCCGAAAGGAGACACTTTGTTTTCTACGCCACCGAACCCACTACGTTGGGCGAACCCTGACCCTTGTACAGCAAATGCACTTGTAGCTAGGGTCGCACTACCCCGTTCATTGCTATCCTGCCGACTCCCTCCAAAGCCCGTGGGTTCCATGCCAAATGTCGCTCGGCTTCCAAACTCGCTGCTTGTTCCCGGTTGACTCGCCATCGATGCATGTGTGCCAAAAGCATTTCCGCCTTGAACGACACCTCCAAACCCGAGCCCGCCCGTCCCTACAATAGCATTCTGTCCTAGCACCGTATCATAAGCCGTTGGCGTCCTGCCAAATGCACTCGTGACCCCGAACGCCGATCCTTGCGGTATTCCATTAACGTTGCCGGTACCGCTAAATCCGGCGTGGGAGTTTCCCCCAGTTGATGTCGGCTGCCCCATCGTTTGCCCGTTCCCAAGCGCGCCAAAAGCCCCTGTGGTACTGCTAAATCCAGTGCTACTTGCGCTATTTGTGAATGCGCTGTGCGATGGCCCAACACTACCACCGGTAGCTTGTCCTGGGCCTCCAAAAGCAGTGGTGATTGTTTGGGACGCGCCAAAGGCCTGTCCTCCAGTGGTAAAGGTACTTGGTGCCGTCCCAAATGAATCACCACCCAATGCAGTGCTTAGACTGGTCATCTGCTGGCCTCCGCGAGCGACGCGTAGAGCCGCCTCTGGATCCCGAAGAATTTCCTGCTTCCTTCTCTCAACCGCTGCCAACCTTCCCTGCCAATTGGCCATCTGGGAAACAAACCTTAATGAAACCCGCAGGCAGAGGACCTAATACAACATGGTTCATATTTCAAGCTTACAGCAGTGTTAACGGACCCTGTTCTCTTAAATTCTTCATAGAACTCCCATCGCATCTCCTCGAATGAGAAATCGGCTTCACGTATCAGATGTATCTCACCGAGCCCGTAGGAAGTTAATGGCCAGATACCGCTAGCAGACTCCAAGAGATCGAACTTGACGGTTTCCCCTGACGGTGGTGCTGCCCTACTATTTCGACACGTTTGATCAATTTGAATACTGAATAGCAATATCCACAAGTCACCTCTCTACCTTGTATTCGCCTCCGACTTAGATCGTTGACCGTTGCTGAACTCTTGGCGCCCAAACACGCCTTGGTTCCCTCCCTCAAATCTGTTTCGAGGGCTACCGCCAGAAGAAAAGCCTCCACCACCTCCGTATCCGCCCGCTCCTGGAAGATCGGAAGAACAGGGGGTACGACTGAGAACATATCGTTCTCTGACAGAGACCTGATCATATTGGCACCTACCCGACCCTGTTGGGTGCTCATTTCTGCAACTTCGACCGAAGCGGCAAGTTCCTTGCAGGAAGAATTTGCACACCGGCATGTTGAAATCATCAAGACGCCCTTCGTTTGGATAACTTTTGAGACATTGGCCACAAATTGGATTGACAACATGCATATCACGTGCAAACTGATCAGGACGTGAGCTAGGGACATGAGGAGTTTATTGAAATTTGCAAAAGCTATCTCCTCAAAGGTACATAATCCGCTCGTCTTGTTGATGACTGTTCCCTGCCAAAGGCGAGCACTCTTTTCGAACATCATTGACAGCTTATTAGATTGCAGTAGGAGGAGAGCTACGACGCGAGTCGCAGTTGGGGTGTGAAAATCGCTTCTTATTGGTGGGCTTTTCCCGCAGACTCCGCGTGTAAAAAGGCATAGTGTATAAGATGGTCTCAGGGAACCACCTCTTCGACAGAATAGACGACAACCTGTGGGATCGATTTTTCCGTTTGGTTTCATGGACGAGTTACTCTGCGCAATCCGACTCAATTTGTGAACGCTGACTGATGAATCCCATAAGTGACTTTCAAATGAGTAATAATGATAGCAATAAATATAAAATGGCTACTTTCCCACAAGGTCTCCGACTGCGTGCTGCGACATCATGCCAAAGCAGTTACAACATAGATGATTGAATATTTACTCTTCGAAATCTTAAGTAAGATCCGGGTTTCAGGGCAGCTGGACTCATCGCTTGTATAATAGCACATCCACCACATTCTCCACCGCCGCTACGACCACCACCGCCACCGTAATCATCAAACAATTCATGTTTAGAAGAATATCGAGCTCAGAACGAAAGTATTAGGAAAAATGAATTGCAATGCTTGAACAACAAATATCCGATACACATCATCGCCTCCGACATCACCCCAGGGACCACAGAACAGCGCTCGTCGCGCAAACAGAGCAAAAAGCGAGTATAGCATGGAAATCATCACAAAAACCAATTGCGGCAATTCTTGAGTCCCCAATGCAATGTTAGCGTTTCAAAGCAGAAAGAATTGTCAATCGACAAACCGTCAATTAATTCACAATTATCAATCTACCCTACGCTTTGTGGATATTTTCACGACAGTTTTCATCGCGGCCAATCACCATGCGAAGACAGCAACTTCTTCATTCCACACTTGTATCAGTGATCGACATTATCAGCACTCAAGGGCCACCGATAATTGGCCCAATGAATGATGGTCTTGTTGCCATGAACTCATAGCTCAGTTACAATTGGGGATGGCCTCAGTAGACATGATGGATGACTTCTGTTGGATATCATTTCATCTCGAACACAGTTCGTCCCGCCGCTCGACAAAAGATTAATGAGGAGAGTATAAGCATGGCATGTGTCCGGTATGAAATGTTTATTGAATGAGGTACGTAAAAAACATGTCGTTGGTGAGCGTGGACATTTGTGCCGTCCTTGATGTGACAAAGTTTAAGGCGGGAAGGATATCAAGCGTCAACGAAACGGTGCGCAGCCGCCTATGCGGACAACGCTTGGTTGGAGATACTGTCGGTGCAGAAAACAACTAGAGTTTTTAACAGCATTTTCCATTATTTCGACGTCACGCATTCTTTGACATGTAGCCATTGAGACTGCATGTACAAAGACTAAGTGGATCGAGAAGGTTGCTCAATGGATGGTGCGACGATTTGATAGATCAGAAGGTGAGGAGTTCGAGCGTTATTTTTGTGGAGGGTATTATAGGCGATGTTTGGGAAGCACCAGACATCGCGCTCGAGCCTCTGCGCTGGGGTCGATAGATATTGCTTACAGGACATTCGTACAGACCCACACTGTACGTTCAAATGCATAATCTTAGCTAATGTTTGATTGTCTTTCGCACAATAGAACCCCCTCGAAACTGTACCTACTTAGGTTCGATTGTCGTTGAAAGTATAACTACTCTATGCAAGCTTCACTTCTCAAATAATCCTCTACGTTTACCACTACACGCTTCTTTCGTGCTTCTTCAGCAGCAAATACAAGCACATGGGACATCAGGGCTTGTTTAGGGCTGCATCCGAGTAATGAAGCGTTTCCTTGCGCCACAGCCTCAATGAACGTTGCCATAAGACCATAATCCCCTCCACCATGCCCAGAACCGCCACCATTAATTCCTTGTGTTTCTGTCCCAGGATCTATTACCGTCGTTTTACCGGTTGCAAAATCTGTGTATCGAATGGTTTGTGAATCCCCAATAATCTCGCCACGTGATCCGTGAATTCTAGTTTGTCTTTCACAGACCAGTTCGCTGAATGCCACCATGGTGAAGCTCGCAGTAGCACCACCTTCGAACTCGATGTTCACGACTTGATGATCACACACGTCGTTATCTGCTTCATAGACACATCGTCCGTAAGGACCAATTTTCAGTTCTTCGTGAACATTCTCCATGTCCACCTCCACTTCCCCACCCCCGCAAACAACGGACGCAGGCCATCCCCGGTCGTCGTGTTTGCTTTTATCGAGGTACAATTTGAGGGCGGAGTAAGGACAATCCTTTTCAAATGCACAATCGACGCATCGAGTCGCCAAGCCGGCAGCTGCGGGCTTTTTATCGCGGCGGAAATGTGAAAGACTTCCAAAACTATGGACTTGACGAGGGGGATGATTGCTGCCCATATAATGACATAGAATGTCAAGATCGCTGAAGACCAGAAGACTTAGTATTTGCTCTGAAGATGACATTTCACCTCTGCCTATTTGAAGACATCACTTACTGACAGGACTTCGCCTATTATATATATGAAGGCAAACATTTGGGATGCGTTTAAGTGGTATTCGACATCCGCTACAGGCCTGCACCAAAATAAGCTCACCATCAGAGAAAATGTTGCTTGTTCTTCGCAGCGCCAGTTTCCACGAACGTAAGAGTGTGCAAAATGCCACCAGCCCACGGGTTCGACGTGGACAATGTTGATCACATCCCCGCACGCCTTCGCTTCAACCAGTTGTTTCAGGGAACGGTTGTAAGGGCTATAGCGTAATACATGACAAACCTATCGGAGGACCACACATTGAGATTATATGTATTGGGCGAGCTCATGGCAGACACGCACAACATTACCGCAAATATTATGTTGGCTTGAACCACAGCGCGAGTCATTGCAGCACACTCTTGAGGACTGATGGCCATCGGTTTCTCGCACAAGATATGATATCCCAACTTGGCAAATTCAACTACGCATTCGGCATGCAACTGGTCCAGCGTACATATGACGACTGCGTCAGCCAGCTTTGGCACCTTTACCATTTCCTTCCAATCCAGGAAAACATTCTGGGCAGGTATTTCCACGTGTCTCCGCAGAAACGCTTCTCGACGGCGGCTCACAGGTTCCGCAAGCGCTACCACTTGGCATAACAATGGGTTGTGCAGTGCAAAGCTCGCGTAGACCTGTTTGGGTGCTGGTTATCCAAACTTCCTCGGGTATATATCAGATAAGAAAAAGTCACCTTTCCCCGCTCTCCTGCACCAATCACAGCAATTTGCACCGGTGAGCTATCTGTGACATGATTTGCTGTTTCTCCGGTTCCCGCCTGAAGGGAGGGAGTCATGTTGAGGAGCTTTTGCGAAGTGAGTTGTGAAGTGAACACTTGAGGGGAGGGGGAGCGTGGGGAGGGGGCTGATCCTTTGACGCCACGCTTACATAAGCCATTCCTCCGCTGTTCTAGTCATCTTACTGTCCATACAATTGTTGCGTTTGGGCCGCCGATCCTGAATCCAAAATTGGCTTCCAAGACGAAGGGAAGGTCGTAATGAAACGGCTTTTGTGGTTAAAGCACACGAATGTGAACAGGCAGCGTCATGCGCAACCAAATGGCGCATCCTGATCCGCATGTACGCGGAGTTAAAATCCCGATTGTATTATTATGAACAAATGCGCATGGGCTAAAAATAGTGATATAAGATGCTTACCAGGGTGGGCAGTCTGTCCCAAATATCACTTACGAAACTGGCTCTGTCGACAGCCAAAGTCTTTTAACCTGCTTCTTCACTGTTTCCCTTGTTCGCTCGTTGAAATCTGTTCCAGTTCAATATACACGTCCACTGTATATTGGGCTTCCCGCAGCAGCAATTGCCACCGACTGTGATCAAGGTTCATTTCGTTGCACTCCTACTTTAACGACTGTCCAGTCGCTCCACCATGGCAAAAGTGTCGGCCGATACAAGCGAAATACAAGAGCTGGTAGGTCCGGCTCTGCAGATGGTTGGAGAGCTACATTTGCTATATAGCATTAACTGTGAAAATGTCTAGGTTGTGGTGGGGTCTGGTGGTGTCGGCAAGTCTTGTCTGACTGTCCGATTTTTGAAAGACGAATTTACAAATGACTACGATCCCACAATAGGTTGGTAACCTCAGTTCGGACCGTTGCAGCTTGTTAAAGGATACTTACGCTTGGCTGTAATATTTTCGCCGACGACGTATTTTCCTCTTGGCAGAGGAGAACTACCGAAAAAACATCACAGTGGATACATCCCCATGTACTGTGAATATCATTGATACCGCTGGACAGCACGAATATACAGCCCTTCGAGACCAACATCTCAAGGAAGGGAAGGGCTTTTTACTGGTTTTTGCTGTAAATGATAAGAGTACATTCGAGGAGGTGAAGCAGCTGAGGGAGCAGATTGTCAAATTGAAAGATACCCGACGGGTTCCACTGGTTGTCTGCGGAAACAAATGTGTAAGTTGTTTTGTCTTGAGTGGGGTGCTGTATATGATACACGCGGAGGAAAGTTGAAAATCTGACGAACCTTCATGTATGGACTTAAGGATTTGCCCGATGATCAAATTGAAGTAGATGACAGCTCAGTAGATTCTTTCTGCCAACAGTGGAAAATCCCATATTTGAAGACATCAGCAAAGGTAAGGACTATCCTATGGGCTTATCCTCGGGTCAAATGGAAAAGTGCTTTACGTTACGGTTTCTTACAAAAATTTAGGATAACATCAACGTAACCGAATCTTTTCACAGCCTGGTACGGGAATGTCGAAAATATTTTCCTCCTACTGTTAGCGGTAGAGGACGACCAACAAAAAAGGATGCGAAGAAAAAGAAATCTATGTGCACGATATTGTAAGAATTTTATGGATGTTAATTTGGGATTGACGTGGGCGTGCCTTGAACGCCAGTGTTCAGAATATTGATGCGGGGTGGTAGACTCACTGTACTCTTCTTTGTAAACCGTTGGCGATTTAGTTGTAGTTTTGGCAGCGGAAAAAATCACTACTTCTCTGATTCCATCCATATTGCCCACCTAACTTCACTATTATTCACCGTGCAGCCATTTATCAGCATCAACAAGCGGGTCCAAGATGCAATTAGGGGCCAATTAAAGTATCCATCGAACATTCTGTCGCTGCCACAGTAATGACCAGTACATCTTCTTTAAGCTCCTATCGCCTCCACACTATGACTTGAAATCAACGATCTGCTTGTTGAGACATCTTTGTTCAAGTATTGCAACCGCCATTACGCAACGGCAATATCTCTCAAGACAATTAGTTAAGGCTATTTACCAGGTTCGAACACGAAAGTCCTACAACTCAGGACCCCTTGCAGCAAGAAAACGTCCCTTTTCAAGACCCAAGTTCTCGATAGATCCAAGAGCATAGTGGGTGGCTTCAGGGCGAGCCCATTTGCAGAGCATTATGAATATTGGGATAGCTAGTCTAGGAATATTAGAGTGGGAGGATAGTGTACTGTGGTGAGATTTGCCGCCGCCTGCACACGACATGTGCAGATCTGGCGCAGATCTGGCCAGAGTTCTGGGAATTAGGCATATAATCAGGTGACGACTTGGTGAGTCATGGCATGGTGAGAACTGGGTGAAGGCATTGCCGTTTTAACAGGAAACGTATACAGCAACTAGAAGGGACATACTGGGCCGGGGAGGGTGGCTAGAACGGTACTGCGGGTGTAATATCTTGATCCAGCCCTTGTTGAAAGGTACAGACAAGAGACAAACTGTTTGGTACGCCCTGAGGGGAACGTAAGAGACCACGCCTACTAGTGTAAGCACATCGGCGATTTCCAACAGAAGAGTTTTTATACCAAAGTGCTCCTTGCGTTTGTGGGACGGCTGTTAACCACGATGAGATTCCCCGCCGCGGTAGACTGGTTGCTGCTAGTGCGATCTCCTTTCCGCCGCCGCCGTCGTCGTCGTAGAAAGTCCTTGACCTTGCGTGACCGTGCTCCGAAGAGATCTTTACTGGGTATAATTGACTGGTTTACCGGATCGGAAGGATATCAGCCCGCCTGTTCCTCTGAAATGACTCGCATATTGCTGCGATGTCTTACTGGCCTCTGTTTGTATGCAACTGCGGTGGCCTGTAGAAATCTGTACATCCTCCATACAATGGGCTGGCCAATTCTGAACGAGGATCGTACCGGAACTACGTCTACGGTAGCCGCTGAGCATTATCCACTGTGTGTTGTGATTGGCAGGGAAGTGGCTACGGTTATGATGATGGTGCTTTGCATCAGAATACTGAGCAGCAACGTGCTTACACCTCAACAACTATGTTCATCCTTGATCTTGTTCACCGCAACCCGAGATCCGATAGTTTATCTGCTTAGAACTTCTTTTAAGGCGGAGGAGGATATAGGTGAAACCGTGGGCGCCACGTCTGGTAGATTTTTGTTGAACTGTTTCAAAGACGGGTTGGTTCTGATGGGAGAGAAGATGGCGACCTTTTACGAACATCCACCAGGGCAACATGAAATATTCAAGGGAATCTGTCACGCGTTCGAGCATATTAAACTGGACGGCTTAATTTATTCGGGACTCAGTATTCCAGCTCTCCTGGTGCTGTATGCCGTCTTCAGGTACGCGAAAGTTGAAATATCCGATTACAAGCACACTGTCCCGGAGAACCGGAAACCCAACGACGACACCAAACACTCTCGGCAAATACCGCTACTGGCAGCGGTTGCGTCGGCCCATGAGACCACTGTATGGAGAAGCGCAGCGCACTACTTCGGGAAGGAGCTCCAAAATTCTATCGCTGCGGCAAAGCGCGCTATCGATCATGCTCACGTGCATCCTGTTATGCATGAGCAGTACATGCATTTCGTCACGTTCATTTCCGGTAGGGAATGCTTGTTTTCAAGATACTGGCATACGGACGCGAAGCTAACTATTTTTGCCTAATGGAGCCTTGGATACGACTATAGAGAATATGGAGCACATCTCCTGGCAGCTTGAACATTACGAAGCTACGGACGGTTTACCCAAGGCAGATGCCGCGGTGGTGAAGCGGCTAGTTCATCGAATGCTCTTTGATCCAGTTGATCTAAATGAACGAGTTGGTGATGCACTGGCTAGCTTAGCGGACAACAAAGGACTAGAGTTGATTGTCCACAGCCCTATCTTAAAGGGAAAAGAGCAGGAAATATTTCTCGTTGTAGGTGATGAAGATTATATCAGACAAATCTTGATTCAGGTGTGTAAAAGTTCAGGGGATGTTCCGAATCTATCCGGTGATTATAATCCTTCATATATAATTGTCGCGACACAGATGCTTGCACCAATTATTGCCGATGCCCCAGAGTATACGCGCGTTGAACTGAATCTTGTCACATCACCGCCATGGTCCGCAAAGGAAGATCTCGACCAGCCGCGGGCCGGTATGCCTAGAAAATTTCACATGGACGTCAAATGGCGGGTAGGCGCGAAATTTTCAGTTAGTAAAACTACGAACGTTTAACCAAATGATGGATTCATTAGATACTGTATCAGGCTGGCGATATGCGTCATCCGCCGCCCATAGTCTTGAATCATTATATGAGCAAGATTATCAAACAACTCGCAGGTCATTTGAGAGGGCCAAAAGTTGTGTCCGGCCAGTGCGTGTTGGAACTGGCCTTCGAAATGGAGACAGTGCGATACAGGAAAGAAATCTCGAAAGTCATGGAGTTGCCGCTTTCCAAACCCGTTACCTTACGTGCTACGGATGAGCTCTTTCGCTTCGTCAAGAGTTTGCAAAATTACCGGGTGACTGTACTTGCTACTAATCATTCTCAGTTCACTCACAACATTACGCAATACATTGAAAATTGGGGAATGGACCTGACTTGTAAGTCGTTGGGAGGTTTGCCTCGTCCTTACGCAGCCTGGATTGACCAATTTGCAGATGTTGCGACAGAAGACATGGATGTAATACCCGAGATCATGACCGACCTGGACCGTCGAAGCGATGGGTACCGAAACTCGAAACAGCTTCAAGTACTGAAGAACGCTGTGATAATTGACGACGATTTCGGAATCTTGGATCTGGTCATTCAGCATCGCATAGACAACCTTATCCTTGGGACTGTCATTATCTACTTCACGTCTCCTACGAATCACGCTCGCATTAATGAGTATGTGGAGACCACTGCCGAGAACTATGGCGAGCTTATGCCAGACGTATATGTCATTACAAAACCTGCAGGTCCGCGAAAGCTTCTACAAGGATTTAAATGGATTATGACCGAGCGACCTGACGACACTGCCTTGGAGGATCATGACGGTCACAGAATTCGCACCAAGCGAGCTGACGTAGCCGAAGGTTCCGGAAAGACTAGCCGACAAAAGGGCAGCACCAGTACCGTGCTGAAAAGCGTGGATGTCTGGGACACAAGAAATAACACATCACCCAAACGCAGCAGTCGCGTATCTGCATCTTCTCCTCCGGGTCATAGCCACGATGGGAGCTCAAGTCTCTCTGGGAGTACGAGTTCATCAAATAAATCGGTTGCGTCAAATCAAGCTCCCACGAATCTTCCAGCTCACCCAGCGCAAGCAGCCACCTCAACCACAGTGGCACCTCAAGCACCGTTGATTTTTACACCAAGAATCAAGGTTCTTATTGCGGAAGGTTTGTGTGGTCGCGGCATTAAGTGTGTAGAAAGCTGTACAAGCGCTGATAGCAACTATGCCTTACATATCAGATAACCCTATCAACCAAACGATTTTGAGTACTTTCCTTCGGAAGAGAGGTATCAGTGCCACCGTCGCTGCCAATGGCCATGAAGCCTTGATCAAGTACCGGGCAGGAAAATATCATATTGTTTTGGTAAGCTTGTCATGATAAGTGGGTCCTTCCAACCTCACATGGACTAACAACGGACTTTGTCCTGTATGGTAGATGGGTAATGTTTGGTTTGCTCGTATTGCCAACAGCGAAGATGCTGATTGTCTTCGTCCCACCACGATTTTGTAGATATTGTCATGCCAGTAATGGATGGTATCCAAGCCACACGAGAAATTCGCAAACTGGAAAGATCAAGATCGCAATCCGAGCCTGGTCGCTTGTTGCCATCAACACCGGATGCTGTTATTGTTGCCCTCACAGCATCCTCGTTACCGGCCGATCGAGATGCTGCCCTAGCAGCTGGGTGTAATGATTATTTGATTAAGCCAGTGAGCTTGGGTAAGCGTCTGCATGTCATTCAATGCACTGCCATGTCAAATCTATCCGCTCATCTGCATGGTGGTCGTTTCCAGTTTGGTTGGAACGTAAAATTCTCGAATGGGGTGCAATGCAAGCTCTCATCGACTTTGAGAATGTACTCGGACAGGATGATGAACCGCCAACTACTACTCAGAAGCCGAGGGGCAAAGACCCCTTACCAGCATTTCCCAAAACTTCCATTGCAGGGAGTGCACCTGCAGTTCTGTCCGTGAGTTCCCAAGTTGTTGTTCATCCTGAGGCAGGTTCCATTTTGGGTGGCCAGCAGGTTCGGTCCCCAGCAGATGAGAGCCAGTGAGCTGCTTGCATTCAGACATTCTTGTAACTGTTCACCGTACCGCTTGAAGCAGTCATTGCATAGGAGAGGGCTGAAAGTCAGGAAATAACATGTATTTATATTTTGTGGGTTGTTTTATATTTATATGATACTTGAATTGTGTGCCACTATCAGCCAAACCCACCCGTTGAACCTGTTCAAAGCACTCACACAAAGTGGGTGGTGTCTGGGGAGGTAAAGAGGAGGGAAGAGCAGGTAAAGGCATCACTGCTCTATTATTGCATGCTGCCAACTTGTGGATATTCAGATGGTTCTGTTTGCAAAAGAAAGATTGGTGATATTCACCAAATGAAAGGGATTGCCAGTATATTCTATCCGAGGAGGACATTCCTCACTCTAAATATATGTAACCGGATCCAGTCTATCGCGTCTGGTTCCAGTCTCATGACTGTGGGCCACGCGTGACTCATAGATCTGTTAATCTATCCATGTAAGGTTAATTATGGTTCCAATCCCATGAGGTGCAACCGTAGTTGGTCACGTGGACAGAAGAAGAAATGAAGGCTGTTTGCGTGATGGATGAAGTGGAGGGACTTCATCCGTGTGAACACCCACATCCCCACTAGAAGAAGCCACTCCAGTACACGTTGGCACTTTGCAATGTCTGAACAATCCACAAGTGTATTACATGGTAGCACCACTCGCGGTCGATACAGAGACCCAACTGAAATGAGCAACAACTACATGATGGACACAGATGGGGAGAACACAACCAACATCCGCGCAGATCTGTTTGAGCTAGTGGGAAGCCTCCACAGCAAGATTGAGCAGGTTATGGACCGCCTGGGGGCAATAGAGGAGAAAACCATGGCCGAGGAGCTGCAGACAATCGAGCAGGACCTGAATGACTCTGCATCTATGGTAGGATCTGACCTAAGCTCCAAATTCTCTTGGCCCTCCTCTAGCCCAACATCTGAATATATCAAAATGATCTGGGTGCAGTTACCAAACTATGATGGCACACCAAACATGAGGAAACTAGAAACTTTCCTTCTAGACCATTGAGACTTCCAAGAGTTATGCCCGGGAATGCATGATGAAAGAATCTGTGTATGATTCATCAGTGCACACCTGAAGGGAGCCGTGAGAAAGTGGTTCAATGAGCAGAGGTCCATGAACCAAACCCCGCTAACCACCGAGGAACTGGGGAATGCACTGCACTGCTGATTTCTGTCCTTACATCAGAAAGACAGCGCATGCTACCGGCTGCAGAACTTACAGTTCAGTAACTCGATCGAGAAGTACAACATGAGATTGCAGAACCTAGCTGCAGAAGCCTGGTTAGCCAGTAAAAACAACCCAATCCCCATGTCCGACATGAAGGCCATGTACCTAAAAGGCCTCAAGGCAAGTCCCATGGGGATGATTGCGCAAGACGTTGTCGTGCGCTGTTAGCGCTAG
>QEAR01000093.1:0-83431 GCA_006535965.1 Spizellomyces sp. 'palustris' | reverse complement strand
ATATAAAGAGGGCATTTTTCTCGCCCAAGTATAATACAACAAGTGTTATCCATCAACCTACAATACCCAGAGTCTTCACCACGATCCACAGGCATTTCCAGGCCTTACAGAAGTGATTTCTACGCGAGAAATCAGTGTTCCAAGCGCTAAGTTCAATACAGATACACAAGTATTATTCAATAGATGTGACCTTAACTGGGGCACCTATCTGTCCAGAATAAATCTTAGGAAACTGAAGTCAAAGTTTCTGACAAGTATAGGGCAGAGCTCATAGGCCATTCTTATTGTGAATATTGTGTATGCTTGTATATATATAAACATTTCCTGCAATACTACTGAAAGAAGTGGCAAGCCCCCTAGTGCTAACCCTCCCCTTTTCTCTTCATCCTCCCAACCCTCCTGAGCATTCTACCCAAATAGGCTACTGTATCTAGTCTGGGTGATTGCCCATGACTCTTTTGACCAAATCATTTATTTGAGAGTCCACAATCCTAAGTGTTTGTGTGCTACACATGTAACCAAAGTCAGTGGCACTTTATTATGTAAAATTAGATATAAAAGATATATGCACCAGTGCCCCAGAATAAAGGAATAAGAGTAAATTGTAAGAGTCCCCCAAAACCTAAGGATCAGAACTCAATTCTTGTTATTTTAAATCAGTTTCCTTGCACAATTGTTAATACTTACTATATTATATAACTATTTAATCAACAACTATATCCAACCAAATTTGACAAGATAATCAATTCTCTCTAGACCCTTCTTATATTTAGATATAAAGTTCAAGATATAGTGATGGTGGGGACCATAATATTACTCAAAGCTTCATATAATCAACATTGCTCACTCCAAGGCACCTGATTATATACCTGAGGATCAGGGCAGAGTCACTACATGTTACTGAAAGGGTACCATAGCCAACAATTCCAATTCAGTGGATGACTAACCAAAGTGCAATGAATATCTGGCCAACTAAGGAAGGGATCTATCAAAAACAGCTAGATATATTATGCAAACCACATTGGGCCAGAACATTTGCCTGAAACAGAAAAGATTGGCTCCACCACCGAAAGGAGAGTGACAGAAGATAGCATACTCCTTTAGGTAGAAGAATTTATATATAAATGGAGGATATTAATGGAGAAAAGTTGCAGCAAGCCTATCAGCAACACTGCAACCCAAAGCTAGCTTTTAAAATCCTAACTTTGGATAAGAGGAACCCTGTTGCATGCAACTCTGATCACCCAGTGAATCCTGCTCAGTTCACGTCAACTAATTCACCCTGCCTCTCACCCCCACTACTGAAACCTTCTTTTAGGATTTTCTGACTCTACTCATGTGGAAATGGTAAAACCTGTGAAGTATAAGCCACAAATCCATTACAAAGACTCTACCATAGTTTTCTAGGTCTACATTTTAATACTCATAAATAGTTATATCTAATAATATTTTGTAGTTATCCAGTAACCTTAGTTGTATACTATATACTCTCTGTCAGATGAAGTCTAACATTGCCCCAGTCAGGTGATTTGATGACATTTCCAGTGTGTCGAAATGAAGCATGAACTAGCATTGCGCAGATATTTGATATCAGTGTGATTGCGTCTCAGTGACATGACCACAATTCCTTCCAATATTGTGTGCAACTGGTTGAGAGTGTGTGGTTGAATCTGCCCTGATCTATAATTCTGGGAACTGATGTTCTCTGTTTGAAGGGAGTTTCTGGATATCTAATGCGCACTAAACCTGAAGATAGTTTGCGGGAGCGACTCAGCCAGGCAAAGACGTATGCGGAATGGGAAATAACAGCGACCGATCTTGATATGTAAGTCGGAGGAAGGCGTATATCCATGTAATCCAGGTGTCAACGCTAATGGTACATCAGTATATTAGGTCCGGTGATCATATGACGCTGAGAAACTTATAGTCGTATTGATTCTCAAATGTCTGTAGGAAACGATGTGTGGAAGGCAGACGCTACTTCCAACATCTACGACTATAAATTAATTCAGTTCAGATTGGAGCATCTGGCAGAAGTTCGGGATAGCGGAGACGTTGCAGAATTAATTTACTTGCTCCGATCAGGTATCTTTAGTTTTCGTAATAGCAATGATTGGAAGAAATTATGGCCATTCACTGTCGTTCGTTGCAGGGCTTCTTCGGAATCTCGGCGGTATTGGCGACCCACGATTGTTTTCTCGATCGTACTTAGGGTAGTGGCCTAGCAAAGGAATTTTTCAAGGCATTTTTGAACTGAACGAGTACAATAGGACAAAGAGTCTGATTGAGGATTATCTAAACCAAGTTGTAACGCAGCTGCAATACATTCAACGCAACGATTTTGAGGTGCTCAGTCCTCAACAGAAAGTGGAATTTTTTCATGATACCCGTCAGAGCTTTGGAAACACAGCATTGTTACTGGAAGGAGGGGCAACATTTGGTCAGTGCCATAATGACGATCGAATCGCCGCTACCACTTACTGACTAGAAACATAATACTTAGGACTGTTTCACCTAGGTGTCGTCAAAGCTCTAAGCGAACATCACCTTCTTCCTCGGATCATCAGTGGATCATCTGTCGGGGCGTTGATTGCGGCTTTAGTCTGCGTCCATACTGAACAGGACTTACCGGTGAGGGCAAGATGTTGGAACTTACAGCCAGACAGCACGTAGTCATCGTCATTCGGAAGTGTATCTTCCAACCAGGCGGAATCAATTTGAAAGCTTTCGCTAAGAAAGGAATCAAAGGGAACATCACCCGTAAAATCACCCGACTTCTGAAATATGGTGGGTGAACAGTCGAGCTCACTCTCACCAGACCAAATTGACTAACGAGATCATTTCTGCCAGGATACTTGATGGTACGAAGTGGTATCTTGCATGCAAACCCGTAGTGATACGGCGAGCTTATCTGGTTCCATAAAGGATGTGAAGGTCCTGGAGGATTGTGTCCGTAGCAATGTGGGAGTGAGTCACATCAGCAGACATAAAGCTAACTAGGCGAGCGACATAGTATTAAATTTATCTGATGCGCACGCAGGATCTGACATTTGGTATGATTGAGTCGCCTCAGCCGTATGGCTAGCCCTAATCGTTTCCACCTCAGAGGAGGCGTATGCGCGCAGCAAACGGGTGTTGAACATCACGTTAGTGTCGGGCGTCTCTACTTCGTGTTCACAAGCTCATCTCATGATTACCGACAGTGTCGCATCCACGCGGAAGTATGAGGTCCCGCGACTTTTGAATTACCTAACTGCATCGAATGTGGTGAGTGGTGATATAAAGAACGCGCGGAAGCCGGCGTCTTACAATAGCGATCTTGAATTCTTTGCCCGCAGTTGATTTGGAGTGCAGCATGCGCATCAGGTTGGCGGTTCAGTAGCTGATGCGCTTCGAAGGACACTAAATTCGGTATTACCAGCGGCTGTCATGGGTCTCTACGAGTCGGTCGATCTACTGGCAAAGGATAATTACGGAAACATCGGTAAGGGCTCTAATACCGGCGACCGTAGCAATACCTGTCACGCTGGCCTTTCAACTCGCACCACCTGGTATCATTTCAAAATTAACTGACTTCTGACTGGCTGTTGCCCGGTTTGTCTTCCTGCAGTACATTGGAGCCCAAGTGGTGAGTTTAGCTGCTCTCAATCGACGTCTAGTTAGATATTTACACAGTTGAGAAGCCATCAGTTGGAGCGACTCTTCTTGCGAAAGGTACTTCCAGCTGACCCTTACAGTCACCATGGGTACTCTGAGCTTACTGGCGGCTTAATGAACAAGTGATTCTCCCGAAATAAGACTCGCTGGTACACTACTGTGACTTCGCATATTTAAGGGTGTGCCTTGTATTCTAACCAGAATGTTGCATTAGAACAGGTGCGTACTGTATGCATTTAGGGAAAAACACCATCTCGCTCGCTTACCTAGACCTTCTGCCAGTTCAATGTGAATCATTTCATATTATCACAAGGTGGAGGAGCACGGGCTCAGCAGCTCAGTAAAATGCGGCCAACACTTGAATTCGTTATTAAATCTGAGTATCCAGCCAATCCATATATTGCACCTTTCCTATCGAAATGCCCGCAGGGACAAGGTGACAGTCTGTCAGATAAGCTGTTCATCTTTCTGTCTTCCGAAATTCGACATCGCTTGCACCAGGTGTGTGCCAACGTTCCGCATTTATGCCGTCTGATTACTGAGCTCAATGCCCTAGTTGGCGCAAATTGGTCTGATGCCTCGAACACTGCAAACACTTTTTGAACAGAGAGCTCAAGGTCATATTACGATAGGTAAGGCGGCGACCAACAATTGTCTGGACATGACCTGCGTCTCATTTAAACTCTTTTGTAGCCCCTCCTTTGAGTTCAATGGTCGGCTTCCTTTGATTCCATCCTAAAGCCAACTTCCGTTTTGTAACTTTTTCTATCTGTGGCAGGATTTCTACCAGCTTTTTTCGAACCCCACATACGGTAGGGCAACTTATCGTACGATATTCTTCATTACTTTGTCGTCTGAGGCAACTGTTCTCTAGCTTCCTTGAACTATTGGATCTTAAAGGGAGAACAGTCAACATGGCCCTTTTTATCATTTATCAGGAGCCGAACTAAGATTGAGCTGGCCCTCGACAAAGGTAATCAGTAACGCGTGGGAAAGTCCCGACGTGTGGCTCAGAACCTCGGAGTAGCATATATCTATACGAGAGAAGTCCTCAAGCAAACGCGAGAAGCTTTGATAAGAGGGGACGAATCTAAGCGTACACGATCTGTTTGCTGATCAATGGTTATTCACTGTGGATATATAGTCATACAAGCTGGCGAGTCGGTTATCAATATCTACAGTGTCCAGATTTGTGTCCAAATCCCAGTCCGGAAAATGATCTTTGCTCAGTCCCATTGTAGCGGCGTCTGCACCGGTCTGTTTGTTTCGGTTTACTGACAACTTTGATCTGCTTCTGCGGACGTCGTCATACTGTTGAAGTGAAGTCGTGTGATTAGCTTTCAACTTACGTGATTCTGTACGCCATGCGAAATAAAATTGTATATGTGGTAAGGACGTTTACATTTTTCCCATTTGCATAAGGTCCGCTTACGCGGCTACGACGAGTGCCGGTAGTCGCAGTCGCGGTTGCTAAATGAATCGGACGGCAGGAAGTCAAACGCTTCGTTGTAAGCAAGTATCTGTAGGGCCAGAAACACACCAGAATCGCGTCTATACTTGACTGATGGCCCTAACTTAACATCTGCAAGGCATGATCCGAAATGTAATCCTACATACCTGATCGCGTGGAACTATTGGAGCGTTCCCTACTGGAGGCGCAGTGATGTGAATTTCGCAAACCGTGATTCGAATACGTGAAATTGCTAACCTGCGTGCGCGTCGCTCTTCCAGCTTGCGATTCCTCTCTAAAACGTAGCTACAATGGTACCGCCATCATTAGTCATAGGCACCAGGAGCAAAATTGCCGAATATACATACAGAGTAGGATCAAAGCGACGATAGGCCGAAGGACTCGATTTTCGTCCTGTTTGCTCACAATTAGCGGAGTTTCACGAAGCAGGGTCATTCACGTATTAAAGACCTGATGGTTGACGCCCGTGTGAGGGCGAGGGACTTTTTCTTATTGAAGCTGGCGGGGAGCGCAACGGGCGCGATTTAACAACGCGATATTCACTTTTGCGACTGCATCGTCAGCCTCCGGTCCCGATTACCTGCTGACTCGGTGATCCATTTACCTATTGCGAGATGGCACTGTCTCCTTGCTACCGTTAGAGCGTCTCAGAACTCTCCGCTCTAACGGCACAGATTTGACACTGCTGCTGTGCCTTGCGTGTCTTTCAAAACTCGAGGATGTGCGCCTTGGAGAACCCTTCCGAATATCATCTAAACCGCTCTTTACGTCTTTCTGGTCAATTGGAGCAAGGGACACACGTTCCATTAGTATCTGACAAGCGAACCTAAGCGGAGGCCTCAGGGGAACATACGGAAAGCGAGCTAATCATGACATGCAGTCTTGAGATATTGTCATCTATACGCATTCTGCGAAAAGACTAGTTTCATAAGATGTTGAAATTATATAAATACACGAGGAGCATCGCTTACCTTTTGTATCACGGGGAATTCCTGGCGTATCTGTCCCAGGTCACGCTCAATCTCTTTCAAGCATTCACTGGCGTTACTTTCCCGCGCGGTCCGCGAACTGCTCAATAATATACTGAAAGCTTAGCATTGCACACCGTTGGACTGCGCTCCTCACTACTACAAAGATGTATATACCTCTGCAAGTCCTTCATAGTAGAGACCGTGCTAGACTGGCTGGCCATGTGTTTCAATTCGTGCTTCAGCCTGTCGTTCTCCCGCATGAGCTATACGCACCTATGTCAATATCAAACGGTGTCTTAGCGAATGATATTCAACCTCTGCTTACGAGCGCTATAGTCTCTAAATGCTGTAGCTGTTCTGATCGCAATTTCATGTTGCCCTTGTGATTCTCTTCGAGGGAGCGGGACTGCTTATCATGTAGAAGCGGTAGAGGATAGTGGACACTAATGAATAATCCCGTCAGACATGTACGGACCAAGAAAGAAGTATGTGAGTCTATCGTCACCTACCGGTCGAATGCAACCGCATAGGTTAAGATCATGTAGACCTTTTCCTGACATGGGATGGGTTCTTTGAGATCCGCACCACGAGTTTGAGGCGCATCGCTGGACTTCAGCGACTCAACATCAGCAGATGTTAGGAAGTCGAGACGCACAGTCTTGTTCGTCTAGCACATTCCCATGCAATGAAAGACTCTCAGACTATGCTCGGTGCTAAGACTGTTGATGTGAACCTACATTCTTGAGGGACGATAAAAGCATTTCCACGAAGACAGGGAACCGTTTGAAGTTACCCGTTTTTTTGCAGATATCTTCGATAACTTTTAAGATGAAACCGTTTAGAGCGGTCGTTGAGACGTTTGGTACCAGACGAGAAATTTGAGCACCTGCTGGGCTGAACCTGGCGTGCCATGCGTCTCCAGTGGACGAACATTCCAGGTAAATCGAGAGGCTCGGCTCGCTTCCATTGACAGATCCATCGACTTGCCCATACACGGATAACTGGCACTCACCACCTTTGAGCAGTACGATAGCCTTCTCGTTGAAACAGCCGAGATCCAACGAGCCCATGTCTACTGAACTAAGTACTGTACGCGCGTTAACGCGTTGCCCGCATGTTAATCTAGCTGTCGCTGGCAACTAATAGAGCAAGTAATGTCCGCAGCTTCCTTCAAGACGACGGGCGATGTTAGCATACAGCCACTTATCCCTAGTGCTATTTCGTCGGATAGAGGCCAGAAATGGGTGGCTGCTCTGTTGGATTCTGGAGACCTGGTATTACCATTGAGCACGTTGGTGCCTCCGTAAATAGACAGGATAACCTCACTACACGAAACTCACGCTCAGCATGCCACAAATGAACGTGAGACTGTGCAGTCCCCCACCCACGAACTTTCTTTTGACGAAGTGGACGGTGAGATGTAGACATGGCTGTTGTCTCAGTTATACTCTATTGACCTGGTATTATTGCCAGACCGTATCTCGGCTTTTCAGGAAGACGCCTTGGTGAAAGATGCCTTTGCAAAGGTACATATGTACAAATGGTGGAAATATTCTTCGGGCAGGAGAGGGGTCCCTAAGAGAGTACCTGGTATTGCATAGGGTGCGGACCTAAGGGATTACGCCAAGCACATATCACAGGAGTTGGAGGTACTTGAACAGGAGCACATACTTAACTGTACGACAACATCCCGCCTTCTGTGCCGCATATGTGAAGCCCGCCAATCGTGTATTCTTTAGATGTAACAAATAGCCAGCCTTTCGTCGATTTACATCAACAAATTCATGTGAGTTTGCCTAACGAGACCGAAAGGCGTTAGCCAGTTAAACCCCAGCTCCGCGATCACTATCTCTTTCAGGCCTGCGACGACATTCTACAGAAAATGGAGGCGTTAATGAGCGGATTTCACTCAGATTTGGGCACTGTGAGCGCTGAAATTGAAATCCTTCAAGAACAGTCGCATTCAATGAGTATCAAGCTGAAAAATCGTACGGTATGTGGGGAAGCTTGCTGGAATGTTGTATATCCGGTTGACCGTGCAATATTGCAAAAATTATAAGAGCATTCAGCAACTGCTGAACACCGTCCTTGATGGCGTTGTAATCAATCCCGATCTCATTAGGTGATGTAGCAATACGTCCCTCGTGTATTACATTTAGAGAGAATACTGATTGATGTGGTTTCATATTACAGAAAAATATGCGAAGGCGAGGTCAACGAGTTTTTCCTGCAGCATCTTGCAGACCTGAATAAGAAAATGGCGTTCGTAAAAAGTCAGCAAGGACAACATATTCGGGCGTTCAAGGATGCAGGACCGGAACTTGAACGCTTGAGGCTGAAAGTGAGGAGTGATCACCTCACAAAATCTCTGCACCGGCTGACTACCTACACTATTTTGAATAGGCGGCTGAGAAGTCTCGAGACTTCCTTATCAAAAAGATAGACTCCTTGCGAGCCCCAAATACAAATATCGCCATTATCCAGCAAAATATCTTGTTAAAGTATAAAGAGCTGTATTGGTTTTTGGCGGAACGCTACAGCGAGGCGGCTATGGAAATACGAATGCTGTATGTGACAACGGTAGGCAATTACTACATTGCCTCATTCGATAAGTATATGAAGTCCCTTCAAAGAGTTCAGGTCGTTATTTTCGACAATTTCGCAATACACGTTTGTGCTGAGAAGTTGACCAATTATCGTTTACAGATGATAATTGGGGATAAGTCGGACCTAATTGCAAACGAAGAAAGTCCAAAACGGGGTACCTATTCAAATGAGAATTCGCGCATATTTTTAGTGAATCTCATCCAAATTCTGCAGGGCTGCCCGGACTTCCTGGATTATTCGGCCACAAGCCTGCTCTGAAAGATAAATCAAATGTTTTCACTCTCGGTGACCGGCTACAAGTGCTGACTACTCCAGATCCTGGTATTATCCTGACGCATATAGCGGAAGAACAGAACATGGTAAGAAAACAGAGTGTTGAAAGAGGCATGTATGGGAGCCTAAATGATGAGTGTCTAGAAATTCCCATTCGAAGCGATATTTAAAAGTGTATCGAGACTGCTCATGGACAATGCATCCTCAGAGTATTTGTTTGCTATTGAGTTCTTCGCAGCACCTCGTGGCAAAAATGGGCGTTTAAACAAAGATGGCCAATCGGGGGCACTCATATTTGGGGAAGTGTATGACGCAACACTGAAATTTATTCAGGTATCAGTTACCCAAGAGCCATATTTTCAACGCATTCCCCTTACCCATGGGCGCAGGCGTTCAATAAACAACATATCGACACCAGTTTCGATGCGGTCGGCATACTGATGTGTATTCGCCTGAACAGCCAGAACATACGAATCATGCAGAAGCGCAGAATTCCTGGTCTTGAGAACTTTGCCAACGCAACGAATATGCTTTTATGGCCAAGATTCCAAGCGATTATGGACCTTCATATTGAAAGCCTAAAAAAGGCTGTTCCCCGGAGTTTACTTCCTTCGAAAGATTTCCATCCTCACTATGTAATTCGAAACTTGTATGCTGAGAGTGATGTCATTTACACTAACGCTGAGACACCTTACAAAGATAACGAGGCGATATGCAGAGTTTGCCGCGTCGATTCTTACTTTGAACCAAGGATACGATGATGCTTTGCTGATAAATAGGTATTTCCTGGCACGGTTGTACTGATGGACACCCGTTTAACGTCTCCTAGCTTGCTTCGCCTGCGAGCAGAGATTGAACACCTTCTGATGCGGATGTCGGGAGAATTTAATGACAAGAAGAGCCGGTTGGTATTCCTTATCAATAACTTTGACCTTGTAGTGGCTGTGCTTAGCGTAAGTGGCCTGTTTCCCGGTTAAGAAGACGAAGTTTACCTCATCTTCGCAATAGGAGCACTCTGCTTCGTCTTTCGAACAAGAGAAGATGCACTTCAATGGTGTACTCGATAGCAAGATCAACGAATATGTGGAGGAAGAGCTAAAGCCCCACTTCTTGGGACTGATGACCTTCGTAATTGCAGCCGAGAGTGACCCAAATGTTGTAAATTTGCAGGAAGGTAAAGCACGACTGTTACGGATGCATTTTTGATGCTGAGGAATGACGTTATTATTGCTTTGATGTTAGAGAAATTCGAAAGAGTGGCAGCTGACTTCAATACCTGCTGGAAAAATGCGCTTACAAGCATAAATCAATCCGTAATGCAGAACTTCTCCAACTTCCAAAACGGGGCCCGCATATTGCATGCGGCATTGACGCAGCTTCTACTCTTCTACAAGCGCTTTTTTACGCTTTGGGAGAAACGCTTTGTCACAAAGAAACCCAAAGTGCAACCAGTTGGACTGCAAAGTGTCATGGTCGAGATCAAGAAGTTCAGGTTGGTATCGTTGTGCCATTCTTCGCTGTCAAGTAGGCTCGGAGGTTAACCTCATTCGAATAGATCAAGTTTCCAATAGTCTTGTATAGAAATGGAATTGCCGCTCAGATATTAGCGGCGGTTATTTCCGATGCAGACATACTGTAGCAAGGCCATCGCGGTAATGGCTATGAAGACCAATTTTGCAAACAAATACACTTAGTTGTAGATTTCAGAAGGGATTGAAAGCGCCGTTAATTAAATCGCGCTCGTATCAACCCCCCATTGTCGCATACAAAGGCAGGTCAGCTACAATCTTTATTCTCACAAGATACCCGGTTTGTGCACACCCTTCGCTGCCACCCAGCCGAAACTGAGCTAATACAGAAGTTTGCCGGAGTTCTGGAAGCCCCTGCTCCGTTGAGAGCGCTCGGTTGAGACTTGCTGGAAAATTATAGTTCCACTGATGTTCATAAAAACCGAGCCTGCCACAATAATTACAGTATATTCTCGATATGGATAGCCTCACGATGACACTCGGCGAAAATGACATTGTTATTGCAGCAATAACGAAAAAATCCAAGCCTTCAATTTCATTTCTATGGGCATATTTTCGATTCAAAGGAACATTTAACTGGTCATCCGCGTAACCTAGAAGAAGAACTTCAATATATCACCTATTTCCACAAAACCTACTGACAACACTCAGTAAATATACCTTATCCAACACAGTGTCGTGACTAACTTCAGACAAATCGGTGCACTGAATTTCGGTGTAGATACCATCCAGCTTTTTCCTCAAAGCATCCTTGCTAGCCGCGTACAACATCTTCTGCTTGATTTTCGACGTGTCCGGCGACCTGAGAAAAGATGCGACATCGACCCCGGAATTGAGATGACCATCTGCTAGAGGGGGCCAATGAAGATATTCTTAGCCCACTTACCACACATAGAACAGGATTTTGTTCCTAATTCCCTCTCCAGCCGTATCGTACTGGAAGTCATACACGCAGTAGCGGCACTGAGATGCTGGCAGGGATGCTACAAAGTCTTCGTAGTCGGCGCTTTCCACAGTCTTTTCCACCACGATTTCGGTATTGTTGTCGTTGATCTTGTAGATGATGTAGCGGTACTTCTTCTTCAACTTTAGCTCCTGGAATGCCTCCACGGCACTATCCTGAACTCCTACTCCGCTGGACTATAGCAATAAACAAGAACTGGTTTAGAGGCCCAGTATCGTCAAACGTGCATTTCCCTATCGCTGAGGCTGGCTCCAGTATACGATAGGTTCAAATCCAATCTCCGTTATTTCCGGGTTCCATTTTCCCATGAGGACCATCTTGGCGCGTCAAGATGATCATATCACTTTGATATTGAGAGTTCCACTTGTTGCCTGCATCACTCTCATCCAACTGTCGCATAGGATGGATGGATGGATGCCCTTGGATGGCTTAGATGTCTTCCAAGTTGTCTGGAGAGATGCCTCCAGCGCGGATGACGCCATCCGCGATGGCCGTGGCCATGATCGATAATGGACCAACTCTGACGTTCCTTCACATGTGTCACCTTTACTTACCATTTTATGTTCGATGTGAGTTCTTCGGTAAAATGCCGATGAAAATGTCGAGAGAGGAAGCGGTATTAGGAGTCGAAATGAGGCTGGACGATGCGTGTGTGAGTGTTCGAGGTGGTCAGTGTTACGCGTCCAATATTATCGCATGCGTGTGATTTGAGCGGCGTTTTGTGATGTTTATTTTTGGCCAACTCGACTAGTTGATAATATAAATTGCAGCAATCAGATTTATTATCATCCCAGGAATCATAGGCATTATTTGAACCGTTGAACGTATTCATCACGGATGTATTTTAAATAGAATACGGCGGAAGCTACCACTAGTTCTCAGATTCCATCCATTTTTCCAGCCTAAATACACCATGTCCGAGTATCTTCATATCCAAGAGGCGGTGGTATGCAATGATAATGTGTCAATAAGATTACATCTTTCATCCATCGATTATTCTCCCGCTGGTAATGAGCAGTTCTGTTGGTCTATTACAGGTGGCTCTCTACTCTCTTCCCTCTGATTCTTCTTTTTCTTCGTCATCTCATCACCCTCTTCGATCCTCTAATACGTCCAAGTTCGACAATGAAATTTTGCTGGTGCAATGGGCCACCTAGCCCTCTCCATTCGACATGCAAGCTAGTATAGTAAGTAGTCACTGGCTTGATTGCAGGATATGTCCATATTTTAGTCTAGTGCGGAGCCGCCTCGTCCTAACCGAGTTGGACTGTAGATAATTAACCAGGTTACTCACGTGATTGTCCATGCAAAACACTACCACCTCGCTGAGTAAGCAGCTTGAGAGCTCAACTCCGCCCCTCACAGTACTGTACCGTTGCACCTTAAGTTTCAAAAATGGGTACTCTCGAAGACTTGCGCGAAATTTACGAGGCTTTCTGTGCTTTCGGTTCCAATCGCAATCTCAGCAATCCCCATGGATCGATGGAGTCCATTGCCGGACCGACAATGGATGGTAACTCCTTGATATAACTGTTATCAACTGGCAGAAGGACTAATGCCGCAGCGATGCCATTTCCTCCAGGTGCAAAATTTGCGAAGTTTGCCCGCGACAACAGGCTGATTGATAACAAACGTGTGACCACCACGGATGTCGATATAGTCTTTAACAAGGTTAGTGTATTGTTTGATCCACGAGCAGCAAACAGTGGGGCCCAACTGATGATCACTGCTTACAGGTTAAAACCAAAGGTGCCCGCAAGCTCGACTGGAACACTTTCATCGATGGACTCACTGAGATCGCCATGAAAAAGTATCCTGGCAAACAGGGTAGGCAGGCACTGGATGCGGTTATTAGCACCATCATGAAAAAAGGAGGAGGTCCCATTGCCACTGGCACGGTGAGACAGCGCGGTATTCAAATAACGATCTTTTTCATACAGTTTCACTGACATGTTCATGTGCGGGACAAGACACCTAAATCAGACGGCATTGTTGACCGCCTGACCGACACGTCCAAGTATACAGGAACCCACAAACTTCGCTTTGATGAAGCGGGGCGCGGACGCGGTGCCGAAGGACGCGATCGCCCAAGTGCGACTGATCAGCTATCGAAAATTACTAACCGAGAAGAGACATCTGTTCGCGGACTTCCAGTTTCCATTGATCCCGAAGAAAGAGACAAACAAGAACACACAAGCAGCGCTGGCAAAAGAGGTCACTCAAGTGTCGTTACCGCCAGCTCTGAAAGACTCGGTAAGTGGCCAAAGAGCACAGCTCGTCTTACTTAGGTCCCTGGAAACTTCGCCTCATTACATTTCCTACTCCAAATGTGTGGTACTTGGTGGAACAAGATTTAGCATCTAGCAAGCCCAAGAGCTCGAAATTGGGCTCAAACACGAATTTAGCCAACAAGCCCAAAACTCCTCAGGCCAAAATTGACAAATCCTATGGCGCAGTAAGTCACCCATTTCCATATGGTTCAAGTCACGCATATTAACTTTGCAGCTAGAACAACAAGGGTGGCTCCGTTTTTGACCGGCTCACCAATTCTGGCCAGGTGCGCAGTATGAAGTTCTCCACTCGTCACCATACAGTTGCTAATGTAGTTCTACTGACAGTACACTGGAACTCACAAGCATAGATTCAATGCAGATGGCTCTGGGCGTGGCATTGCCGGGCGGGATTCCGCTGCAAAGGGTACTTCCCCAGGGTCGTACAGGGGCGGTGACGTCAAGGATTTAAGTCAGATTCTACGCTCTTAATAGGGCACGTCCAGACCAATGGATATTTCGTTCTTTGTCAACTACAAGTGAGCTAATTAAGCATATCTACGTCTGCATAACTTTTGCTGCATGGGAGGCAGCGCGTCCTCTCTTATGCGTAAATATCGGCTCATGATGACAATACCAAAGTAATAATTTCCAGCTCCGCTGCATTTACAGCAACTCCGGTACCTTGTCTCGCTCGCTTGTACATTTCCCCGACAGATTGCCGTATGGCACCTGTTTCTTCCGGGCAAGCAGTTTTTTGTTCATAAGCGATGATGGTGAATAATTGCAGTACTGTATCCCAATCGCTAGACATAGAAGGTGTGGCGTGGCGATGATAATTCAGTTGAGGTAGACGTAAGGATACTGCGTGTACAGAGCCATTCGTGGACCGATCACCAAGACTTGCTTTGCGGGTTGACTTGGAAGACATTGGGTACACACACAATTGAGTCAAGAGGAGATCAGCAAGAGCTACCTTGAGATGGGAAGATGGAAGGTACTACGGGCAACCAAAGGCGCGGTCGCCTCAATTAGGAGAGAATGGGTTTGCAAACCATGGAACTCGATAAAATACCTCCAGAAACTCATACAGACGTGGGCGATCCAAACTCCTGAGAACAGGGGTGAACATTCGCAAAAAAGGCTTCATTTCTATATGACCAGCAAATACAAGAAGCGACAGCTATAGGAAAGAACGTGAGTTAGTTATGGACTTTATCATTTTACCAGAAAGCTCGCACGTCGACGAATATGCCACCTCAGATACCCATCGAGCAGCAGTCTGCACGACCTCTGAATCTGCGAGCTCAAATTGAAGCATTGAAGAGATAACTTCCACCGCATTGGACAAATTAATCTTGCGATGACGACCAAGGAGAGTAGCAACGAGGGAAGTACCGATGCTGTCTAACCCACATCGAAGGATGAGAAGAATGGGCATATGCGTCGGGTAGAATGCTGTCTAGATACCTTTATGGAAAGCTAGGCCAATATCGGTACTAACAAGTTCCAGAAGAAAATTCATCACCATTCGGCCTTGCTGCACTTTGGCCAATCCCAGCAGGCATTCGGTGATGCCTGTCTGCCAAAGGCCCCATGCATCCGCAGTGACGTCCCAGAGTACTTTCCCAGTTGCTGTTTGTTCATCATCACTTGCAGGTCCGGAAAACAGCTGGTAAAAAGGGGCACTGCCATGCATCTGGAGCACCTGTTGGAGTATGGCCACCGCAGCCTGCGGCATTCTTGCAGAAAGACATCGGGGCAATGTGGAAAGAGTGAACAATGCAGACAAAATCGAGCTGCGTGGCACGATGTGGTGATTGAATATTCAATGGACCAGCTAGATAAGCTGCACTATCTTACGTTGGCGGGAAATATCTCGAGGAAGCAAATGCGTCTATTATACGTAGAGCGGACTCATCTGCAAGTCCAGTGGTAAAAATACTTCAAAGAAAACTCTTGCGAAGATCACAATCCAACAACAGGAACTTCAAACGCACATTGTTTCTCGTCGAGTACATCGTGCACTAAATCCGCGTACGCTGCGGGATATGGCCTTCCGTGAACCACATCAGGTGATAAACCTTGGAGGCTACCGCATCGCACGCTTAGAATTTGATCCACTTCTTGTCTGAACAGTTCTATGGCGTCTGGCGAGCTGTGAATGGAACTTCGTCTCATCGATTGTCACCGTCTACCAGAATGAATCTCGAAGACGCGTCCGGTGGCCAAGGGTTCTATCGGCGACTCTCCTATACCAGGCATTGTTCTCATTCCACCATGCCACGCACAATCGAGGGGGTGCCAACCGGTGAGTACTACCTGCTCCATCGGCGCATATAAAGTTGCTGATATCTTTGATAAAGAACTCCAAATAGCTCGTGAATGTGCTCTGCTCGGGAACTACGATACAGCTCTCCTGTACTTTGAGAGTATACTACAAACCATTCAGCTGTAAAGTATCTAGCAATTCTTTCGTAAAGAAATGTGACGTCGGTAGTGATCATCTTGCAGCTATTCGAAGACGGTGAGCGACACAATCTTACGAGAACGATGGCTTCTCACGCGGCAGGAACTGTCGCTGGAATTCCAAGTAATTAAAGATATAGGAATGGAGCTGGCGAGCTTCAAGGTACAGGCATAGCAAATACTCGGTATTGTCGATGCTGAAGCACGTTCCATGTGCTAGGAGAGACCCTTGGGCTCCAATTCCTTCACTAGGAGCAAATCCTCTTTGGACGATGAACCATCATATGGCGACCCGGTAGATAAGGACGTTTGGCCAGCGCCTGATCCACCAGCTCGAAGACCAATGTATCGCAAGACCAAGACAAACGGTATACTCTGGAGTCCTGCTTTATTGAACTGGACTGGATGATTTCAGCTATCTTTTCAGAAGAGGACAATTTACCCTCATGGGCGCGAAACCAAGTAAATTCGAGCATATCCTCAGCACGGGCAGCTGCACAACGTGGGAAAGCGGCGGCTATCTCAAAATCTGCCGTCAGTAAGGGGAAAATTGGGGGGAGCAAGTGAGTACGAATTGATGTTAAAATCCGACGATATTCTGAACGAGTATGATTGCATCATAATGTATTAGATCTTCCAGTAGTGGCAAAGCTGGCACGGCATCTCCTCCTCCAGGGAAGAAGTTGGTTCGGAAAGCGCAATCTCAACCGACTCTCGTTGACCGAGTGGCTAGAGAAAAAGAGGACAACAAGGAAAAGGTTGTACAAGAAACTGACGAAAATGGAAAACCGGAGTAAGTTGACGCGCAATGACTTATAAATATCCCACTTGGTAACAAGGATATAATGCTCGTAGCTTTGATGGTACCGGTTATGATAAGGATCTTGTCGAGATTGTTAAGCGGGACATCTTGCAGACGACTCCCAACGTGAGATGGACAGACATTGCAGGTTACTAGAGCACTTGATTTGTAGTCGCTGCCACCCACTAACGCTCCTCACATGAATTGTAATTTAAGGTTTACGAGAGGCCAAAAGTCTGCTGGAAGAAGCGATTGTTCTGCCCCTTTGGATGCCTGATTTCTTCCAAGGTTCTGCGCCTTTCCCTGGCTAATAACATTTACAAGAATTAGCCTGGTATTGCAAAGCCCTGTTAACGGACATATCATTTATATTACAGGGATACGTAGACCGTGGAAAGGCGTGTTGATGGCTGGTCCGCCTGGTACTGGGAAGACTCTACTGGCCAAGGCAGTCGCAACTGTAAGAATGAAGATTTGCGCTTGCTTGCTGTGCACAGAATCTCCAATCTCCATGTTAGGAATGCGGGACCACGTTTTTCAACGTGACAGCAAGTATGTTGACGTCCAAATGGCGTGGGGATTCGGAAAAGATTGTTCGAGTAAGTCAGCAGACTTTGCATTTGCTGATAGCCCTCATTAATTCCATCTAGTTGCTTTTCGAAATGGCTAGACATTATGCCCCCTCGACCATCTTCATCGATGAAATCGATTCTGTGTGCAGCACGAGGGGAGAGGGCTCTGAGCATGAGGCCAGTCGTAGAGTCAAATCTGAGATTCTCATGCAAATGGATGGTATCAGCGGCTCCCTGGGTACTAATGCCGAGGGCGAGAGAGAGCCCATTGTAATGGTTTTAGCGGCAACCAACTTCCCATGGCATATTGATGAGGCATTGCGAAGACGTCTCGAAAAGAGAATATGTGAGGCACTCGTCCACTTACCTGCGTATCGGGCAGTGATTGAAGACATTTGTGACCTTTCCCAGACATACCTTTACCCGACTTAGAAACCCGCCGGGAACTGCTGCGATTAAACCTGCAATCTATCAAGATCGCAGATGATGTTGTTCTGGAAGAACTGGCTGAAAAGATCGACGGATATAGCGGCGCTGATATAACCAATGTTCGTCTCTATTTATTTCATCGTTATGTTCTCCCCCTCATCAATGCCGCCCGATTAGATATGCCGCGATGCGTCCATGATGAGCATGCGCAAACGGATTCGCGGTCTCAGTCCAGAACAGATCCGCAATATCTCTAAAGGTAGACAGCGACTAGGTGTTGCGGAAGTCAAACTTTTCTATTAACCGCACATTTGACGCGAACTATTGACTTAGAGGAACTTGAAGCGCCGGCCACAAAGGAAGATTTTGAAGCGGCCATATCGAAAATACAATCATCAGTCAGCCAGGCCGATCTGAAGCGGTACCAGGAATGGATGGACGAGTTTGGATCGTATTAGAGCCCCAAAGTAAGAAGCGGAGTGCAGGATTCAAGGGCGGTGGCCCTCTCATGATAGTCATGACTCTGAACGTTCAGCTGGGGGGTAGTATCTATTGTTCCCTTGGCGCGTGTATCCGGTCAACCTAGGATTCTTGTTGCAATGGACTCAGCCCATTCCCGCATATCCAATCCATCTACAATAGCATTCGCACAGAAGCGCTCTGCTAGAAGAACCGATGGTGAGGGTCGTTGTGCCGGATCTTTGACCAGACTATTTGTGTCAGAAAAGAAATGAATATTTTGGCATCCAGTTTCTCGTGAGTTGAAGTTCTGTGACATACCAAAGATTGATGAATTGTTCGAAAGACTCGGAGAAACGTCCCGGAGGTAAGGAAGGGGTAGGACCTTCCTGGACGAATTCTATCAAGTCCAGAACCGATGTCAAAGGTGGATAAGGGAACTTCGCTAGTGCAATCTCCATTAAAGTCACACCAAGACTCCATATATCAGAAATAACTGTTATGGGCATGCTAGCGCAAGATCTCTCCGGTGCCATATACCCTTGTGTCCCTGTGAACTGGTTTGGATGTTGTGTTCAGCATCCCTTTGCAATGAGACCCGCAGCAACCGCTCACAGGCCACCGTTAACAGATCTTGACTCACTGTGAGTGCCGCTGATTCAAGAAGGTCCTTGCTGACGCCAAAATCCGATATCTTCACCTCTCCCAGTCGATTCAGTAGGAGATTGGCAGGTTTGATATCTGAGGAGATGGTTAATGCGACAATTATCAGCTTTGTAGCAAAAGCTCCTGCAGCACGAATCTACCTCTATGAACAATATTACACTCGTCATAGAGATAACATAAACCCCGTAAGACCTTCAAGCGGTGTTCATTATTGGCCCCATCAGCATAGGAACCACGAATTCTCGTACCTGCACTGCGATTTTCCCAACATATGCTTCTTCTATAGGTCCAGTCTTTAGGTAGACATTGCCTAATGACCCTAAATCCATATACTCCAACAGCATTACTATGTCGCCTTCATTGATGTATGCTCCGAGGAAGGTCACAACATATGGTGAACGGAGCTTGCGCAATATTGAAAGTTCTCGCAATATCAAGTTCCTTTCTTTTGCTCTGGGCGTATTCTCACGTGTCGTTATCGGAAGAATCTTGCGGGCCATGGTAATGCCAGTCGGTTTGTGCGACACTTTTGCAACCACTGAAGGAATACTTCGTCAACAGCGTATTCTGCAATATATAACCCGTCGAACTTACTTCGCTCCAGAGGGGCAATGAACTCGAAATCAGCTGGGCCATAACGTACTTCCTGGCTTCCCTTTATATCCGTTTCAACCGCGGCAACTAACGCCGAGTCTGGGGTAAGGTCTCCACTCCTCGGCTCGCTAGACAACGATGCTACATTTTCAACGTGAGACGCTGATTCTGAACCTGCTTGTGATTTTCTTCGACCCAGTGGGTATAGAGAGAAAAGAGGCCTGATTTCTAACCCCGCGGGCTTCCGCCGTGATAATCCCGGGGAGTTGTTCGGGGTTATGCCCATGTCATCTTACACGCCATTAAATGTCGCGGTCAAGGTTGATGCTGACCAGTTTATATCACGGACGCGTGCGTTCCACCCAGACTTGCCTCGCTCCACCTCCCAGACCATGGAGCGCACCATTGGTGGACCTGCGTCGGCACCTCCCGTCCAGGAGACCACCCCTGACCATGACAGTGTGCAGGTAGATACTCCTAGCAGTAGACCCATGGCGGCCTCTCCTAGTACGATACAGATATACGCTCGGGTACGGCCAATCCGCCCCAATACCAAACTCCACGTAACACCTGAACGTTATTGGTGCACTCCTGCCGAGCAAGACAAACCGCGAATTGGGTTCAGGTTCCCGCGAGACCAAGTTGCGGGGTTGGTAAACAATCAAAGGGAAGTGTATGAATTTGGTTTCGATAGAGTTTTCGATGTCACGACAGGCCAAGAAGAAGTGTTCGATGTAGTAGCCAAACCGGTTGTCTTGAGGTGAATTTCACACTTTGAACCCTCGGAAAACTACATACCGTACTCATAACATCTACTTCTGCCAGCGTTATGGATGGATATAATGGCACTATATTCGCCTATGGACAGGTACGATGTGCTGTAGGCATCGGTCAGAGACCAGCCAGAAGAGTGCGGCTTGAAAGCTAACGTCTTCCTTTCACGAAGACTGGCTCCGGCAAAACATTCACAATAACAGGTGGTGCCGAGCGATATGCCGACCGCGGTCTTATTCCGCGTACCTTGCAATTCATCTTCCAGGAAATGCAAAAAGTACGATGCGCTGAGCCTGCCAATCCTGACCCTATACTGACACGCACATATGCTGGCAGAGGCATGATTTTCATTATGAAGTGAGCGTCTCATACTTGGAAATCTACAATGAAATTGGATATGATCTTCTTGATAACACACGCGACGCCAAAAAACTTGAGGATCTTCCGTGAGTGATGGACAAGCAATGTCATATTTTACGTTGGCGATATCGTCACCGACAATTGTAAAAGTAAAGTTACGCTACAGGAGGATGAAGAGGGTAATATACATTTGCGGAACCTTGCCTCCATGCCCGCGAAGGATGAAGAGGACGCTTTAAATCATTTATTTATCGGCGATACAAATCGCATGATTGCCGAGACACCATCCAATCCGGCATCATCACGCAGCCATTGTTTATTCATCATCAGCATGCTGGGGAGAAAGGAAGGTGAAGATAGAATACGGAGAAGCAAGCTACATTTAGTGGATCTCGCTGGGTGAGTGAAAGTGAAGATTCCAACAAAAGATAGTCCTTTGGAGTGAGTATTCTAATGAAAGTCATCAGATCCGAACGAGTTGCGCGAACAGGAATAGGAGGCAACCTCTTAAAAGAAGCAAAATATATCAATTTGTCGCTACACTATCTTGAACAGGTCATCATAGCTCTGCATGAGAAGGCACTTGGAAAACGAACACACGTCCCGTATCGCAATTCGATGATGACTAGTGTGCTCCGGGATTCACTGGGAGGAAACTGTCGAACTACCATGGTTGCCACTGTTGCCGTTGAGGATGAATTAATCGATGTAAGCCCAACTGGTACTGACACCAGAAGAATTGACAATAAATAATTGCTACCCCCTAAATGTAGGAATCAATTTCCACTTGCCGGTTTGCTCAACGCGTCGCGTTGATTGCTAACCACGCGATACTTAATGAAGAGCTGGATCCGCGATTGGCGATTATTCGTCTGAAACGCGAAGTTGCCCGACTAAAGGCGGAGCTCGCCATTGCTCGCGGTGAAGCAGGACAACCGGATGGAGAAACCTTACCAGACTACGAAAAGGACAGGTATACGCGGCCAGAACTTCTAAAGGGAATACCGCTCGATTTACGCTCAATTTTTTCCCCCTCCTAGAGTCAAGGAAGCTGTTGATGACTTTATATGCGACCCTTCCCTCGACGCATCCCTTGTATTTAGTGACTTCCGCAAGATTCATGAAGCTTTCCGCGTCATGAAGGTTTGGAGCTGAAACTATCACTGAAATCCATATATTATAACATTCCTGATTTTTGCAAACAGCGATATATTTCACTGGCCCGCTCCGCAGTCCACGACGGAGGAGCAGTTACCGAGAAGCCACGAGCTGCAGAGGGATATAGCGAGCCTGCAAACAATGTAATTCAAGAGAATGAATTGGAGAGATTAAGACAGCTACTAGCTCACCGGAACAACGAGATCAGTAGGTGGATGATCCGTCTTTCTTCAAATTGACCGAATTGTAAATTTCCCCTGTCGCAATTTGCATAGACGTCCTTGTTAGCATGATGAATAATTATAACACGGAAGATGCCAAAACAGTGGATCTACTACAAATGGTAAGCTGTAGAAAGGTTTTGAAGTCCGTCGTCAGCACTGGCTCATGATGGTGGGTATCGGAACAGCGACAGCCTCGAGCTGTAGGCATCCTGGAGCAGCCGTTTCAACTCGGGGATATTGGATCAGAGAGGATGTTACCAAACCGGGGCTCCAATGGTTAGCTTTGTGTCATTCGAAGTTCCAGAGATATCTCATGAATCAACAATCTCATCTCGCTGTGTGGGTGGGCACATCAGCGTTGCTGGGATTAACAGGACGGCTAGCAGCGAGCGTACCACAGCTCACCACGGAAAAGGCGAAGGCATTTGAGATTTTCAAGAGAGGATATCCATCAGGAGAGTGGATCGAGGGGCAAAAGGCTCTGCTGAAGAATAAATACACGGAAGCCAAAGCGCTGGGGGAACAAGCGAGCCAGCTGCGATCAGCCATCAGTACGTTAGAATGGACGCTTCAGATAAAATCTGTCTCGCCGTAACTCAAAACACTGTTTCACAGAGGCAATGAAGGCCACGCTGACACAGACAGAGGTCGGTGACGCTGCTGCGGAGGAGCAGAGCGTAGATTTACGCAAGAGAGCGTTAGAGTCATCCGCCAGGTAAGATATACGGAGAAGACACGACCATCTTGGCCTCTCCCTTAAATGTGGGTATATATTTCGAAAGGTACAAAGCAGCGTACCAGCAACTCAAAGACTTGAAAATTGAGATCGAGCATCTGCAGCACCTGCTCGAGCAAGCCCGGCATCGGCTTACGCACGATTTTGAGTATTGGTACATAAATGTGTACCTTGTCACGGAGGATCCCTTAATGCAGCAATCAGAAAATGATGAGGCTAGGTTAGAAGGAAGTTCGACGCTTGAGACCTCGCGTCCCAGGTGGTCTTCCATGCCTACAATATCATCCAGCAGAGCAGAAACATCTGCCAGTGCTCGGTATGATAGCACAAAGTCCGTTGAAGAGACGAGGACAGTGATATCGTCTAATCCTGCTTCGACCTCAGTATGGGAGACGCATCAAATGACAGCGCCTACCGCGGGAGCATATGCGGCCAAGTTGGCACAAGAATATGAGATAGGAGTGCCCAACAATATGCGTTCTAACTCAAACGACTACGTGTCAGAACCACCACTGGCTATGTCCGCAGACGGTGGCCGACCAGGTTCAACGCGACAGCGGGCTGTAAGTCAACGCTCTGAAAGGCGACCCTCTTTTTCGCTAGATGTATTCGTTCTGATATCAACTGTCTCGCCGCAGGCGCTGCCGAAATATGTATATCCTCCAAATATGAGCTCTTCTACACCACAAGTTACTTCCAACGTCCCGATATCCCGTCCCTGTCACATCGATTCCAAGATACCGTCAGCCCGCTCTTCACCATTAACATCCCGCGTCGAGAGCTATGGTCCTGGATGCCCATCAAGACCAATAACCGCACTGCACACCCTGGGGGAGGGATCTCATTCGTGCCTCGACTGCTCACAAAATGGATTGGTTCCGTCAACACCAGCATTACAAGCAATTGGGAAGGCTAGCATCAGCCAGGATGTCGAGGAATTTTACCGAATACGTAACGGGCTATTAAATAAAGTCGCTACTGGGAGATGATATCCGCTATTAGGCATTGGGCTGAATACACGTTGATAGTAGCCAAAAATATTCCAATCGCTACCACATTGTAGCCGACTCCAGTTAATAGGACCATATCCGTTGCCCTTCGGCTATCTATGGATTTAAAGGCGCCCGACTGAAATTCGCCATAAGCGATTTTAGCATTGAAGATCCGTTGATCATATTCGTGGTAGCTATGATGAATTCCCGGTGTCCTATTCGTCGGTATTATCTATATCAGAGTCTCGCTCAAGTCAGCTGATGCGCAGATGATCTCACCTTCGTCTTGCTGTGAAAGGAATCGAAGGGCAGACACTTCGGTAGACGTGCAGCCTCCCAGGAAAACGATCAACGTTACCTTCTGTTTAGGTTTTACCGCTAACATGGCAGTGAAACAAGGAGACGCTGAGCACACATGTAGTACTGCTACGTACAATAATACAACGCACCTTTCGCTACGACGCTGCTATCGCCGGTTCTCTGGACCTCTTCGAATGTCGGGCCTGGCAAAAGCCGCATTGGTTCTTCCCATCCCTTCCATCCAACAGGTGCCGGACCGCCAACTGACTTCTCCCAGGTGGTGTTCCCGCCGCCTACACCTTTCTGGCAAGCCGCTTGAACCAATCGAACGGATATAGGTGCATATCCAGAGTATACGTAAGATATATCGTTCGGTTGGTGCTCATTCACATCATCCACAATAAGTCGGAACGCTTTCCGTATTTGTGGGTAAACATGCCGGGATGTGTCCTGCTTACGAAGTATGCCTACTTTGGCCAAGTTTTGCAGGGTGAGGATATGTTCATGGCCGTAGGTCTAAAGTATTTATCGCCATTTAATGTTACCGTCACGAGCAGCGATCGACGAGTGCGGAATCATACCTGAACAATATCGCGGCGAAAATTTTCGTACTGTTTTGGTTTAAGCCCACCGTCTACGAGTGAATACAGGCTGAGGAGGCGCAAAGTCTGCACCAAGGGTGTCTGTTTATCGATGAGCTCCTCAATGTAATCGATGTGCGGTTTATTGATAATGCCGGCAACGAAATCTGCAACAAGTTCTCTCAGTTTTTGAACTAGAGCCCTTCTCCCTAGTGTTCACACACACATACTCTGTTGCACCTCAAGCATGCTGTTGAAATCTTTGTCTCTTGTATACTTCGTCACTTCTTCGGCAATTCCGGTATCTACATTAGAATTCTAACACAGTCAGCAATCCTTTTCTTTGTTCATCATGATGATCAACCTACGCAGCTTCAAAGATTGATGTTCCGCCTGTAGGTTCCCAAGCTTGCCAATGAAATCCTTGATCTGCGTGACTGTCCTGGCTTGGTGCCGTCCCTATGCGAAAAAATATGGTCAGACATGCTTTGCGCCGTAACTGGTCGGAGAAGATCGGGGTACGAACCTCATAGTCCTCATGTATGCGCCGCGCAACTTGGCTCAGTAGACCTCCAACCACGGCAAAATTAAGGTCTCTCAGCTGTGCAAATAGCCTATCGGAACTATTCAAGGGTACTTTCTTGGGTTTGGTGGCAGCAGCCGGCGTGTGAGCGGTTGACGAACCACCGGAGAGAATGGCGCTAGGACCACCAATCATTGACGGATCCAATTCGACAAAGGCTATCAAGAATCGAAATGATCGCAGAGACAGATGAGAGATTATTCAGATGTGCTCACTCACTGCTCCGAATCCCGAACACTTCGTCGATAAGACCCTCGTATGTAAGCTGCGTGGACATGGGTGTTATGAGATCCACCGTTCGATCGATAACGATCATTGCATCAATTTCCGAGAAGCCAGGGAAAATTCTAGCAGAAGCTTCCTCATCCTCAGCACTGGCGAGGACTTCGTGCCGCATGCGTAAGAGAAGATCAGCAAGCGACTGTTGCCGAACCACTTAGCATACTCTCCATCTGGCGGAAAGCGATTGAACGTACTCGTGCGTACTGGCCCTTCCCAACAATACGCGGAATTAATCCAAACATGGTTTGCAGTTTCATCAATGCTTGTGCCATGGAAAATATGGCTGTTGTATCCCCTTCCTACAGGAGTCATCCATGAGCAGCCTGACTCCTTCCGCAGCTAGGCGAGCGATGGAAATATACATAATACCCACCAAGTAAAGTTCACGAAACGAAGAATCCAGCTCAAGAGACAACAAATCGTCTTCTAAAGGTAAAAGATCCAAATGGTATTCTCCCACTATGACATCTCCAAAGACACCCTCCTCTTCCAGGACCCGCTCGCAAATTAGCGAGCGACGTGGCACAAAAAAGATACTGTAGCTGATTTTCACGCCATGCTGACTATGTGTTTGAATGTGGCCTACCGGAAGCGACTGAACAAACGGATCATGACAACATGAATACCGGAAAAAAAATATAGTACCTGCAATACACTTCACATGACCAACTTTGGGCCGGCAGATATAAATTAGACTTTTGCAGTCTGTATCCAGGTTCTCAGGTGCCAAATGATAGATCTTTTCCACACCGTGCTCCTGCATGAAGTTTGGAAGCTTTAGTACTCGAATGGTGTCCCCCGTCACCGAGACTATCAAACAGGAATCATTCAACTAACCTACGGACCTTTAACAATGTAAACTCTGCCACCAAACTCAAAGGCCCGCTCAATGAAGGATCTATGACCAATCCCTTTTTGCCTCGCACCTTGCACATCACGACCAGTCGGAATGAGTTCATCTTACAAAAGAGATATGGAAAGACCTACCGAGTCCAACAAGTCTATAAGCTCCTGCCTCGCGTGGTCCTTGACGGCCCCTGTGCTAAATACTCCCACCGCTTGCATCCTAATATTCGAATGCTACAAAATGCAGACGAAAGATTGCCCCGGCCAGGGTGTATGGAACCTGTGCAAACCTCATATCCGTCATTTATCCGAAATTAGCCAAATTGGCTAATCAAAAAAACTGTGACGAAGGTGGTTTTCGACACCCCAACCGAAAAAAACGGCTGTAACAGGACCAGATGGAAAGTTTCGAAGTATCAAACGGCCTCAATGGCGAGGCGCCTAATCCTCGTACGTTTTTTTTTTCTTTTCTGGCTGGCCCAACAGCTCCTTCTAAGGAATGCTCTTTATTTGGAGCTGCCAACTGAAGAATATACACTGATATCTGCAATTTGCAGTCGGTAACGTCAGTGAAAATGGGCACGTCAAGACATCACAAGCCGCTAATGGTAAGGGAAGCTTGGAGGCGGCAGTGGAAGGCGACGCGGCTTCGGAGGAGGAGGACGTGATTGACGACTCTGCAACGGAGGCTGCAAAAAAGAAGAAGAAAAAGAAGAAGCCAAAGAAGAAGAAGCCAGCTTCCGAAAACTCAGTGACAGCTGCTGGAAACGCTGTCCAGACAGAGCCTCCGTCGATTCCAGTTTCCAAATTCTTCCCGGATGGTGTGTATCCAGAAGGCGAACTCGTCGAGTACAAGGATGAGTAAGTTTGAGCCGGAATATACCACAAAGGGGTGGTACAGTTTAATCGTTTCTGATGGTTCTCACGCATTGAGTTCATAGCAATGCGTATCGCACCACCAGTGAAGAAAAGCGGTACTTGGAGCGAATGCAAAATGACATGTATAATGACCTTCGCAAAGCTGCAGAGGTTCACAGACAAGTTCGACGTTATGCCCAGAAGACGATAAAGCCGGGGATGTCCATGGTGGACATTGTCGAACTCATTGAAAATGGGACCAGGAGTTTAATTGAAGAAAATGGCCTTGAGGCTGGTTGGTAAATCGCACTGATGTAAAGTAAGAAGGGCAGGTGTCTCAGTAATACTGCCTGGCGCATGCTTAGGTATTGCATTCCCGACGGGCTGTTCTTTGAATCATTGTGCGGCGCATTACACCCCAAATACGGGAGATAAAACTGTGCTTCAATATGGGGATGTCATGAAGGTTGATTTTGGAACACAAGTGAATGGTAAGGTCCAAACAGTCCCAGTGCTGGAACTCAATTGTAGCTGACATCTGCTCAAGGGCGTATTGTTGACTCCGCTTTTACGATGGCTTTTGATCCCCAGTTCGACCCACTTCTGGCCGCAGTGAAAGATGCCACCAACACGGGCATCCGAGTGTGTAACTAGTTAAATATGAGGGCTTCATACAGGTTTACTGACGCTTCGGTTTCGTCCCTCAGGAAGCCGGTATTGATGTCAGATTGTGTGACATTGGCGCTGCAGTTCAGGAAGTGATGGAATCATACGAGGTTGAAATCAATGGGAAAACATATCAAGGTACAGCGGATAGTACGACAGTTGGTAGTTTCGAGCCCTACGCCAATCTCAGTTTATTTCAGTAAAGCCAATTCGCAACCTGAACGGACATTCTATTGGACCATATCAGATTCACGCGGGCAAAACGATTCCGATTGTTAAAGGTGGTGACCAAACTAAAATGGAGGTGAGTTCGACGCGGCCTATTTGACGTTCTCAACCAAATTATGACAATTATGATACGAGAGGAAGGAGAATACTTCGCCATAGAGACTTTCGGAAGCACAGGCAAAGGGTACGTGCATGAAGACATGGAATGCAGCCATTATGGGAAAGCTTTCGATGTCGGCCATGTCCCTCTGCGGTAAGTTGCAAACCTCGCCAAGGTTCAGATTCACCGGACCAGTGTTTGACGCAACCCGATCCAGTCTTCCTCGGGCGAAGGCGCTTCTCAACACAATCAACAAACATTTTGGAACATTGTGTTTTTGGTAAGCCCTCATATATTAAATTTGTGTCGCGCACCGTATAGTATTGACGCGAGCGATAATAGTCGACGATACCTGGATCGCCTGGGAGAGTCCAAGTACTTGATGGCCCTTAAGAACCTCGTGGATACTGGAGTTGTCAATACGTATCCTCCTCTGTGTGATGTGCGCGGCTCTTACACTGCCCAGTGGGAGCACACTATCCTGTTGCGGCCCACCAGGAAGGAGGTACTGAGTCGCGGGGACGATTACTAGATTTTTAAAAATGCAGTGTTATTGCCACCTATGCATGCCACCTTGCGAAGCTACTGGCGTAATACAATGCTCAATCGATTGCGACGGTTTGTGTGCCACTAAACGTGAACATAAGTTGTCTTAATGACCGCGCAAGACCTCGTTATCAGTAGCCAGCAAGTCGGGAGTGACTGGATGCACTTCAGTGCGCCTGCTTGCGTCAGGAGCCTGACCCATGAGGCACTGGTTGCCAGTAGATTGACAATGTGAAGAACAACAACGTGCACGCAAGTGGTACAGTCCATCGAATAACGGAAGTGAACGTAATCCAGATAGTGGCTTAGCTGGGTGAAGTCATGATCAGGCCGATGTTTCTGATGGCGCAGGGAAGTGTCACTACAGTACATATCCAACACATACCCAATGGGCTCGCTCCTATTCCACCCCTACACGCCGACTGCAGGGTTCCGAGCTGTACGGCCCTACTGAGAAAATTCTACAGGAGGTGGGGTAATCACCTATACTTTAAACAGAGGTTTCTGTTTACAGACCAAGAAGAACTGCTTATTACCATCAGAATGGCAGAATAATGGATGCATACTCTCATTTTGATTGCATCGCCGGCCTTCAAAGCGGTTGTTTTTTACGCTCCTAGTTTGTGGAAAATACAAAATGTCAATGCCATGTAGCATTGCAGCCAATGGAATTAACCACACTTATTGTGACATGATTATCATGAAGATAAACATGAAAACGGGTCCAGTACAGTACATGCAGCCATTGATTATTGCCCCTTGGGGCCATCTGCTGAGTGGAATATTCTCCTGTAGCAGTTGCCACATGCATGACTCATTATATCCACTTGTTATTTTTTTATATAAAGCCCTCCTTTTCCCTCTCCCCCGTTTTGTTCTTTATCCTCGACTCTCAAGCATCTCTAATTCTCAAGCAAATCAATCATGAGACGAATGCCAATCTGGTGCCGAGGACCTCGCCCTCCCGGCAATAACAGCAATGCACAGAGATCACCTTGCAACGCTACTACTACGATGCTGCTGCGATCGCAGGTAACGTGCTTGAATTTTCTCATGCTTATTACCTCTGATTTTACTAGTATCTGAACATCCTCCGACCAAAAAGAGCTTGGGAACCAAAGGCCTAGTAGGATTTACCAACCGTTATGTGTTGCATGTGTAAGTAGGCCTAGTAGTCGTTAGTTGGTTCGCTTTTTTCGGAGCCCAGGTGGTTCAATCCACTCGGGTGTATTGTGTGTGACATTTGGCCAATACATTATATAGTGACTCTGATGCCGTAAGAGCTTACATAACGTCAGCTTCCCCACTGCTTCACCTGACAGAGGCTATAGAGGTTTGCCAATAGACAGATGTCCGACCAGGAGGCCCCGCATTGTAGAGCAGTAGATGACGTGCCAAATACTACAGAAAAGAGACAGGGCATGGCAGCTCTGTTTCACGGAGTGGAAAAATCGGCAGCCGAAATCGAGAGCGATGAAGTCCGGAGAGAAAAGTCGCGCGTTGCAGCAGCTTCTATAGCAGCCGATGTGCGGGAGCGTATCGCTGGATCTGGGCTCGCTCTTACGACAGGAAAAGGAAAGAGTGTGGTGGAAGAGCAGGAAGCAGTTACCAAGCAAGAAATTGATCAAAAGCCCTCCAGCTTTAGGACTGATATTGTAAGTATATTAATGAAGTTGACCGTTCACTTATAGCTTTGAGCTCATGGCTTGGCAGGTCGATCACCATCTCAGTCTAGCTAGTCTTGCCGATAAATATTCCACGACAATTAATTCTCGGAACCCGTTGAAATCGCAAGGGCTTTCCCCAAGCGATATTGTTGAGCGAGCGATGCGACATGGACCAAATGCGCTTACACCGCCCCGTCGTACTCCTTGGTACTGGAAGTTCTTTCAATGTCTGGGCAATCTCTTCAATGTGCTTCTGGGTGCGGCAGGAACCGGTTATTTGATAACTTACGCAATCAATCAAGTGGACTACTTTGAGAATGTGAGTATTCTTGCTGTAAATAGACTCTATATATTCTCATGCTCTTACAAATACAGGCATATATCGGATGCATCCTGATTGGTGTCGCGTTTATTAACGCAGGTATCGAATTTTATGAACTTCAGAAAATCGCTGCAATCTTGGGCTCGTTCACAAATCTCATTCCCGCGCAAGCGGAGGTGATACGATCTGGACAACTGAAAACTGTACTAGCACGGGAGATAGTCCCTGGAGGTCGATACAGCATTCGTACGCTTGGCAACTGACGAGTTTTGCTCATATCCACTTTGTTGCAGATATTGCACTGATTCGTGCCGGCGCTAAAGTACCCGCAGATATGGTTTTATTTCATAGCACTGATTGTAAGGTAGACATGTCCAGTCTTACTGGAGAAAGCGATCCACTAGGTCGAACTGCTTTGGAAAATGGGACTTCACCTGATGTAGAAGCGATTGACGCTCCCAATATGGTGTTCAACGGAAGTGTTATCGTGTCCGGCGAAGCTTATGGAATTGTCATTGGGACGGGAGATGCAACGGTTCTGGGAAAAATCGCCGAGCTTACAAAGGCCGAAAAAAAGCGCCGTTCGCCTCTCTCCTCGGAGATACACCGCTTTTGTCATACAATATCAGTGCTTGCCACTATCACCGCTCTGATATTCTTTTTATTTGCGGTCGCCCGCGGGCGTAACTTTAACTACGCATTAACGTTTGGGATAGGAATTCTCGTCGCGTGGATTCCTCAAGGGCTAGCAGTCACTGTCACGATGTTATTGACGATAGCAGGAAGACGCATGGCGGAACGGAGCGTTCTGGTAAAGGATCTTCATGGGGTTGAAACGCTCGGTGCTGTGACGATGCTCGCTACAGATAAAACAGGAACTCTGACAAAGAATGAAATGACAGTTGTCAACTTGTACACTAGCGGTATTGTGTGGTTCGCGGGACCTGGAGGCCCGAAAGAGTGTCCGGTGGGAGAAAGACCTTTGAAAATGGATGGAAGTGGTATTCCCCAGATACTTCACATGAGTGCCACATGCACCAGGTAGAGGTCTTAAGGTTTTTGGTGGGGTTACGCCTTGTACTCACGGTCGAAATCGGTTTATTGCCAGAGCCCGCTTTGATCGAACGGATATTCCGTTGGAGCAGAGAGTTGCATTGGGCGATGCAACAGAAGCAGGACTTTTACGATGGGCTGGATCCAAGCTGATGAACATAGATAAGGTAAGTTTGAGACGAAGGGTGGCAGTTTCTGCCTTGTTCTAGCCTAAGAATAATTGATAATTGCGCAAAGCTTCCAGTGTTGTACCCCAAAGTATTTGAAGTTCCTTTTACCTCTGACACCAAATGCCACATTTCCATTCATCGGAAGGGACACCTGACGGGCGGCCTTACCCTACATATGAAGGGCGCACCGGAAGTTGTTTGGAAGCGTTGTAGCACCGTCTGGATTGATGGAAAGGCGGTCCCCATAACTGATACTGATGAAAAACAGTTCGTAGATGCGCATGCAAAAATGTGCGCAAAAGGACATAGAGGTATATGACTTGAATTCAGACCACAAGTGGAGCTGTACGTTCACTTGGCTAATAAAAGAGCTCACTGATGTTTGCAGTTTTGGCGTTCGCGATGCTGCAGCTGCATGGGAAGAAGTATCCCGATAACTGGAAGTTCGACAAGGAAAAGAATAACTTTCCCACTGTAAGGCGACTAGAGCAAAGTAACGCGTTCGCGCGTCGAGAGTTTTTACAGCCTAACCTGCCAATCCATTCCTTGCATTAGACAGATCTTACATTTGTCGGACTTGTTTCTCTGGAAGATCCACCCAAAACTGGCGTACGCCAGGCGATTGGGCAAGTACGCAGTGCCGGGATAAAGGTAGTTATGGTTACCGGCGATCACCCGTTAACAGCAGAGAGCGTTGGAAGATCCATCAACCTTGTCACTTCTCTGTCTCCGACGCGGCTCTCATATTATGACGACCTTCCTGTTGCACGTCCTATCCGAGATCGGGACAATGCTTCGTGCGTCATCCTAAGTGGGTCGGTTCTTCCACATTTGACTGATAGCGACTGGCTACACATACTTCTTCACGACGAGGTAGTCTTTGCTAGAACCTCCCCAGCACAAAAATTAGACATCGTAACGCGAGCACAAGCCCTAGGGCATATCGTTGGCGTGACAGGGGATGGTGTGAACGACGCTGCCGCGCTTAAGAAAGCAGATCTCGGAATAGCCATGAATAAGACTGGAAGTGATGTAAGCAAGGAGGCAGCTGGAATGGTGCTACTGGATGACGATTTTGCAACCATTGTGAAAGGTATATTGGAAGGTAACAGGATATATTTGAAAATGTTCAAATGCGTCGATCATTAACTTGTAACCCTCAGGGCGCCTCATATTTTGGAATCTGAAAAAAGCCATTAAATACTCCCTGACACATATCATGGCGGAAGTGATTCCCTACCTTCTCTTTGTTCTTGTTCCGATCCCCCAGTGCCTTACGTCAATTCAAATTCTTGCGGTAGATTTGGGATTCGAACTTTTTATCACGTTATCTTTTGCTTTCGAACCACCAGAAGATGAAGAGTTGATCATGAAGATGCCGCCTCGTCGACCTGTTACAGAAGAAAGCATCATGGCTGTAATGCATGCGCGAAGACTGCGTCGAGACGCAAAGCGGAGAGCTATGGACGAAGAAATTGCAGCGGAGGCAGGCGAGGCTGGTTTATCAACAGAAAATGAGAATGCGGAGGACGACGGGGGAGTGCGATCGGATTCCCACGAAGGGATCCCTTTGGCAGTTGCCACGTATACCGAGTCCCATATGCTGATGGCCAGGCTGGTAGATGAAGATGCAGAGTTGCTCATGGAAGATATTCGACAGCAGAATGTGGTTGGCGCAGAAGCAGCAGAAGCAGCAGCAGCTCGAATCCGATCTCGATACGAGAAATTGTGGTTTGAGGTCCGGGCGGTACTCACGCAACCCGGATACTGGAGGGCGCAGTATCGTGCATGGCGAGAGCTCACCCAGGGGTTTATCGTTGGAGAGAGGTTGGTAGATGGAGATGTGATGATGTGGGCATACCTGGAGGGCGGAGTTATTGAATGTTGCGGTGGCCTCGCGACATTCTTTGCTGTGCTCTGGTTCTCATTCGGCATATCAGGGGCGGATGCGGTACGTGCACAAAAAGGCAGGCGCTACTTCCTACCGCATAGTCCTCCACTCGAGTTGGGCGATGGATCCTATGTGGTGAGTAGTGTGCGTGTGAACGCCGGCCCAAGGATGCCGCATGAATTTAACTGTTGGAAAGCTGGGTGATGCACAATTTGAAGCACTCAAGCAAGCACAAAGCGGTTTCTACCTGTCAGTATTGATTATACAAGTGTGGAACCTGTTCGCTTGCAAAGCTCGTTTGAGACTACCTTTTGGAAAGTTTATGGTCGAGTAAGTTGTGATTAACACAATGTCTCACGCCTTTGAATGTGCTCGGCTCAGCGACATTTTAGAAATCCAAAGACGTGGTATGCCCTCCTTGCCGGCTGTGCGGTTGGTTTTTTCATTGTTTACACTCCTTTAATGAATGGCAAGTATCTCTTAGTTTGCGGCTAACAACCCCATGATTCGCTGACATGTGTTGTTTCTTTGTAGCACTTTTCTTCACGTCAATGAACGTCGATCCTATTTTTCTACTCGTTCCCATGAGTTTCGGCGGATTCCTTTTGTTATACTCCATTTTTCGAAAATTGGTATTAGAAAGAGGTGCGTTGGAAACGTGCCCTCGTGCCTTCCTTATCACGGTCTCAAACATATTCGTGGTCAGTTAATCCTGATGAGAGAAATGCAAGTGTTGAAGGTTTGAACATGGCTCCGTCAAACTGGGTAAGAAGATCTTGATGATTTCGTAACATTTTTAATTGACGCGAAATGCCTGCGAAAGTCTCTCAGCGATCGGAGCAAAGTTTCAACATCCGGACACAGGAGGGGTTTATTGAGTGGACTTCGAATAGGCAAGACTGTAACTACTGATAGCTGAGCACTTCCGCAAGCACCAGCTAGAAGATCATCGTTTACAATGATGTAAGCATAAAGTGCTGTGAAATGTATATCGTTTTGACAAGCTGTGCCGTGTTTATGGAAATACGTCCACACTGTGCTTACATCAGCGTCGGGCTTACACAATCAGCATAACCTGCTCTCTTTTTCCCGTCACCAGGTTTCGCCAAGAAACGAACATTTAACTTTTGGTGTGGCAAGGACTATCTCCTACCAAAAACAAAAATCTCACATCTTCATTCCTGGGCTTGGCCTTGCTGGACAAATATACCCGGACCAAACACCAAATGGCATCTTCTTTGTGTAAGAAGTTCTCCAACATCCATAGTCAGGGTAATACATGATTAATTTGTTCTCAAGAATTTCTCCAACATCAAATAATGACTGGAATACAGAGTTGACCTAAAACTGGGTTCTCATTCGATTCATAATTGACACTAACTTAATGTCAGGCGTTGTAAACCACATGACGGGCAGAATTTGTCTGCCGCTACGCCAAATGAATGCCCACAATCTGCGCAGAATTTTGCCAGCTTCCATCTGTCGCCCCTTACTCCATCGGCAGCACTCGCTACATCATCTCGTCCTGCAGCCAGTGAGGCGCCGCTTGCCTTCCCAGGGCCAACCCTTGCTTTCACAGGTGCAGCCTTCGGCTTCGAGGTTAACTGTAGTTTTGACAGGGTCTCAATAGTTTTGGTGGGTTGGGGTGTCTCTGGCTTCTTCTGACGCTCTTTGGCAAAATACCCCCCTGGTTTGCAGCTGCGCAGGTGAACCTCGAGTCGATCGCGCAGGAACTAGCAGAGACATTGATCAAAATGACATATCACGTACTTGCCTGGGTTCAAATTATCGTCATACCTTTCTAGAGCAATTTGGACATTCTTCTCGGCCTTGGTCCATAAAAGTCGCAAAGGCAGCATCGTTGTAATCCTGCGTTGACAGGCCCTTCTGGCCGCCTACGGCGACTGCATCGTTCCCTGCACCCGCATTTGGAGGACAGGGCCTGGGACGTCGCTGCTCTTTCGGAAGCAGGGCGTTCTTAGCATCCCATTTCGCGAGACATTGCTTTTCGTGAATTGCGAGGGATTTTGAGCCAAACTCTCGCCCACATACGTAGCACACACGGGTAAAAGGATTGCGGCCATCAGCCTTTGCAGCAACTCTAGTGTCCATAGCTGCTGTCGTAAAGAAAGGGCTAGAGTATTGCAGTGGGAGCCTAACTTGCCATCAAATCAATATTATCTGCCATGATGTCACACCTAATTTGAGCGGAAAAAGCTAAAAATAGCTAGTTATGCGCGGCCCGATCAAACATAGGTGTTGTCCGTTGCATTTACATGTAAAATATTGAGGGTGAAAACTTTAAAAAAATAAGAAATACATTACACGTTTGTCGCTGTCTTTCGTCGACTAATGGCTGACTTGACCCCTAAACATTCATCTTAATGTCAGCCTGGTTGCTTTATCATCCGGCGTTTGAAAAGCTACCTCGTCGAGCCACTCTTGTTCCCATTACAATATGGTGATCCTCGGTCAAGCTGGCTATTGCCGCGGCATGCGAAAAAAAATTGCGTGGAATATACTTTGCAGCTGTCCGGTTTGAAGGGGCTGCATTTGCGATGGACTGATGACGACAACAATCGCAACAGGTAAGCAATCTGGTAAGCACTGCTGCTTGCTAGGACTCGCTTACTCTGGAATCATCAAGCATTGCTGTGTGCGGACGGTGACGACGTAGGCCCGCAGACGGCTGTCTTCTACAAACGAACCTTCAATGATGAAGACCTACAATATACTATTGTCTGTGTTTTTACCTCGCCGAAAATGGTCGCGGTGATGTAGCTCTAGTCCGCTGTGCTTGTATGTCGGCCACGTCTGGCGTCTCAAATAATACATGACGGGTAGACTTGAATCTGCGATCAGCTGTAGGCGATTATACCGTACAATAATAGCAATATACCTTAGGCGGGGCCACGGTGTCAAGCACCTCGTGAGAATTGGGGCCGATACTCCGAATAGGTGGTAACCGTTTCGAAAGATGAGGATTCCCAGTTACAGAGGTAGAAGGCCTAGATGACTCCCTATGGCGCGGTATTAATACGGTTGACTCAATCTGATAGCACTATTGCTAGGTACCAGGCATTTGACGGAGGGATCCTGGTCTGTCCTATTCCTATGCTTAAGAAAGTGAGGTTGCATCAAAATACTACCGGCGGACAGAGCTATGCTTTGCGTTACGATATTCTATTTTAGACTAGTTGGATAGCTTACCTCGTCCCATATATCGTATCGTTCAAAGCAGTGGGGATGGCGTTGACTGTCGAAGGGCCAGGAACAGCTGGTAAGGGTAATAGTCGCATGCCCGGATTATTTCTAAAATGATATCCTGTCAGAGAAGAGACTTCGGGAATTTGGAAATCCTACCAACCGCTTCCAGTTGTGCCCGCCTGGTTTTGGTGCGGCGCTTTGCAGCCTGACAGCATGGCTCTGGTGCTGAGAATGATTGAACACATCTGCAATACGTCCAGACGTGGGACGCGCGGATGTTGGCCGCGCAGACACCGTAGTTCGTGCAGACGTTGGGCGCGCAGATGCCGGTCGCGATGTCGAGGACGCCTCTAAAATGAGCAGGCTATTCGCCGGAGTTACAAAAATGTCGTGCCTATTGAACAGATAGAAACTAGTGTGGGTCCGTTAAGGTATTACGAACGGGCAGATTAACGAAACCCACGTCGAGCGAACACGAGCTGAGGATTCCCGCTTTTGCAGTGAAACCGGGCGAATTGTGATGGCACTGAGTAGGCCCTCGTCGTCGCTATCATCCTGAAACAACATTTCAGGGTACCCCAATCCTCCTTGTCCACTGGTCGCGTGGACATTGTCGTGTGCATCCGCTTCTGAACCTCTTAGTGCTAGGTGGATGGAAATGTGAATGTTTAATACCCTTAAGCATTGGGAGTATACCATCTCGGGGAAAACGTATCACAGTGGTACTCACTGGCGGACAATGCGTCAATAAGTGGATGGAACATGGGAACCAACTACAATACGTGGCAGATGTTCTTAGTGGAGCAATGATCATCTCGTATTAACTCGGGCGGAGCACCAATCCAACCCTGACCTCTCACCTCCGACCATATGTCATCAAATATATGTCCTACTATATCTTGCCGAATACTGGCATTTGGTGTCATTGGAGGTATAGCTTGACGTTGATGTGAGTACCGTTTAATCTTTTTATCCTCTAGGTCCTCGGCACTTTTTCCGCGTTAGTTAGCAGAGCACAAATTGAGTGGTGGCCCTACCAGGGATGACACGTACGTTTGAGTATCGCACGCGAACCACTCATCAACTTCGCCGTTTTCGGCAAAGACTTCTTCGTGATTATGGTTGACGCACGGTGTAGCGCCATCGTCGATCAGCGTCAAAGAGGACATCACTGATTCCGCTGGTATTCTCAGTAGATCTTCGAACGAAGGTACCAAATACTCATATAGTGCTACGCTGTTAAGGTCCTATGAAAATGCTCAGTATCTGTCGACGCAACCTCAGCCTGGAAGTCTCCATTATTGAGGAGATTACTGTAAACACCATTACCGGGAGCATCATCAGTACGTCATAAACATTCATTATATGGGCTGTCTGAAGGGGCGCAGTGTCCAAGGGTGGAGTCGAGATTCTCGTGACGTTCAACTCAAGTTCACTTGCACAACTTCCAGGGTGGTCAATAAGCTTTTGCAAGCCAATGAAAGCTATGGCCCAATCCGCTACGGTGTTCTTGCACGTGCTAGCACAAGATTCGACGCGGAATGATAATAGTGCAAAATACCGATCATCTTGCAGATCTCTTAGATGATTGCTTAGGTGTTTCTTCAGTGCATCTACACCGCCAGGTCCATTCGCGAAGAGTTCAACCCTGTACGTGGTATCGGATATCGGTGAACACTCCATTGGAAGACACGAAGGTTGTGGGTTTGGGTTCTCCGGTGTTGGAGTTGGGCAGCGATCTTCCTCCTCCTCACCGGTTCCTACTTTTCCCTCCTGCCCGTGGGGTGTTTTAAAGTATCGAAAGATCAGCCTGGATTCGCGTAAAATGTACAGATATTTTAGATAGAAGATTAATAGGTTATAGGAAGGCGATCGTACCAGCGAGTGCTCCCGTTTCGTCGGTCAAAATTCAGCAACCCTCTTATAGCTTCTTGTGCTTTAGGATCCGACCAATTAAACAAGCTCCTTGCATAGTATGGCCAATTTCCATTTGAGCCAGTTGACTCTTTCGCATGGTCGTAAATCTGATCAACTGCCTCCAGCATAAACTTTCGAGCAACAATATCGTTACTGAGACCAATTGCTTCAACAAAAGGTAGCGAGTCTGGGTAAGAGGCATGGCACGGCTTTGGTGAATAAAGGGATGCGGAATTGTGCTCAATTGGATTCTCAGGAACAAAAAAATATGGAGAATGGCATCGAAGTTCACTCCTCGGTATAATTTCATACCCCAAATCTTTCGTGGGGAGAATCTGATGTCCACGTACACTGTGACCGTTCACATATGTCCATTATCTGCAAAGAACAGAGTGCGTATTTGAAGCTCACTTACCGCAAATGGGGGAAAAGGGAAGACCATTCTATGCATTCCTCCATCAATTGTTGATTACCAATGAGTGTATCGCTTTCTGTCGGAAAACATGAAGACGTAATGTCAGGAGAGGACATCTTAACATCCTTCCGAAACCCATAACCCGTTCCCCGTACCATGATATAGAAAGGTTTCGAGTTGCTCCAACATCTCTTCTACCTGGGATGTCGCGTGCGCATCGTAATCCTAGCAACCAATGCCCAACCACCGTCAGTTATGGAATTTCCGCCATTAATCGTTCAAGATCTGTGCTCATTCAGCAGAAATGCATATCCAAAGTTGCCGAGATTTGCCAGTCCGGCCTTTCCATATTTGCGCCTCATCTACGCTTAGTGGTACTCACATGTTCAACATCATCCCAAGAGGAGCTCACGGTACTGACTACGCTGGAAGGCGCATAGTCATATATTCTCTGCGATATTGAGCCGGACGATTGCCTAGAAACATGGCATTAGTGTTTCAAAAGTCTCGTGTGCAAGACTTGTCCGAGGTGACAACTCATGCTAACCAGCGACACGCACGTCTGGGAACAAGTGTCCATTACAACTATCACGCCATATGGCCTCAAAGACGGTCAACCAGTTTAAGAGTACACGTCCAAGCAAGTTGGGTTGAGGTCTCTCAATCCAATCCGCCGGTACGTAAGCACAGAAGGTTCACATTTCCAAAGGAAGTGGCTGGAACCAACGAAGTTCGCCAAAGTGCGAGGTCAGGCTTCGTACTTTGCAGATGCCACGTACACGATTTGTTTTGTGACAGATAGACAGAAAACCTAGTATGCGGGTTTAGGAGGGTAATTCATACGCATTCGACAAATGCTTGGGGTCAAGCGTGTGGAAGACCTTTGCCAGGCTGGTAAGTCCACGTTTGCAGGGCTTCATGCATGCTCTGGATACCCGCGGCAGGCATTTTTTGCACGTTGCTAATTCTGTCAGCTATTAGCCGCGGCGCTTGGACTGGTTGCATACGGAAACTATCTTTTTGGTCAAACTGGTTCCATATCGTTTGGCGGTTGTGCATATCTTATTCTTGGACTGGCTTTTTATTATGTGTCGAATCACTGCCCCTCCACCAAGGGATCTATTGTTGTGAATTATGCTGAAGGGACAAAGATTTTCCATGGACTGAATGCATCGCGACGGTCAGTGTTAATGTGCGTAATTTTGGCGCTGACAGTCATCAGTGCGGAGATCAGCCGGCGCCTCGACATGATCAAAGTACGACATGTAGAAATCAGGGATGCTATTGGACACAAGCCGGAAGCGTCTTCGTTATCATGTCGTCCCATCGCACATTTGGTTGGCCGCAGGTACGATGCCATCTACCGGAATTCAACGTATATTGACCCAGGGGCTTCGTTCGCGTGCGAACCCGCGGGATGCCCTTGTCTTCAAGGAGTTGCGCGCAGACGTGGAACGCCAAGATGCCATCTCTACCGGCAATATGACAGACCATTTGACCCCACCAAGACTGGCTTGTATGTTGCCGAGTATTGGTTCAAATGTGGAGTGAATGGGAAGGGAAAAGACCTGGTGTTTTCGTCGAGTGTTTCTCGAATCCTACATGTTCGAGACCAACCATCACTACAACTGAGGAGTCTTGGTGTGGATCAAATAACAGTCGCATTCCCAGAAGCAGTAGCCCGTGATACGAAAGGGGGCCTCCGGTTCAGTGTTGCACCAAACGCACTCGGTGGACCCGATCTCATCTCCTTCAAAAGTCGCGTAATAGATGGAAATGGTATCGCATTAGCGAATATTATCATAGATGATGTTCACGTCGGTGCTCCCATGATTGAGGCAGCTTTGCATACCACACATCAAGATACATTTAAAGCGACCTTCATTCTCCACCTCCGTGTCACCAAATATACAGTACCGATTAACCACTGGCCCGTAAACGCAACGCTCGAGATATGGCCTTCGCCTAAAGCTTGCTTTGATGCCCAGTACCCTTTCGCACCATGTTCACCGAAGCAACTGCGCATATCGATTTCTCCTCCACCTACCGTACGAGCATGGCTTAAACATCGCGTGGATGCAGTCACCTTGGTTGCCCGTTTCGCATTTTCCGGCACTTTCATTCCAAGGACGGGTAGAAAAATGGCACTGCCGGAGTCGTTTTCGGTAATTCTCGCCCAGCAGAAAGCTGAATTCTTTTGGAGTAGCCGAACTGTCCGAACAACGCTGGACATTCTGTGGGTCTGTCACGCGAAGCTTCCGACGGCGCCAGGTGCTGATTCTACGAAAGAAGAGATGGAATATGACATCGCGATACATTTACCACTGGAAAAATACAACACCGGCGATAAGCTCATATTGGCTGTCCGTGAAAATGCCTTGGTTGGAGCAGGTTGGCCTCATTTACCAGTATGGAGCGCCAATGCAGAGGTGGAACTAGTCAAAGGTGAGAAACGAACTGCATCCAGCATCTTGAAGTCTCATGTGAACATGGCTCATTTGTGAGCGTTAGGGTTTTGCTGCTCGGATGAGCCTCGTCGCTCCTATCGCGTGGATCTTGCAACCCATTGCCATCTTCCCGCCAAGTTCTACGCGAATGCAAACGCATGTCCGCAAATGGGGGCAGTATCTAAAACCCCCGGTGGTTCACAAAGGAAAGCGCTTGCGTCCGCAGGTCTGCAACTAATTGGACCACGGGTTATGGCTTTGTATGCTGGTGAACCTTTTGTAGATCCTGGGGTCAGCATTGTCGGTCTTCAGGAGGGCTTTTCCGGACACAAGCCGAAGGTCATTACCCGGTTCGACAGATCATTTGACGCGGCAAATCCTCGAGCGGGTGTCTTCATACAAACATATCTGCAAGATCCTGTAAACGATGACCAAACGTCGGTAACCCGAGTTCTCCATGTGCGGCGTCGTCGACCAACTGCGGCTATTGTCGGCTGGTACGAAAAGTTGGCGGCACGGAACGAAATAAGTGGGGGCAACAGGCGGGGTATGATCGTAATACAGTTCTCGTCGCGCGTGAGCATCGATTTGGATTCTTTTGCAATTTCGGTCAATGGATCTGCTGTGGAATCCTTGAACATCGAATATCATAATGATACCGATTTATGGGACGTAGAACTAGATTACCAAAAAAGCAAAGGGACGTGGAGAGAAGGGACCAGCATTGCTGTCAACGTAAATGGTGACAAATGTACGGACGCTAGGCCGCCATTTGGTAAATGCGACGTTAATCAGCGCCTAGAAGCCATCACAGGGCGAGCTGTGCATGTGATCGGGATTCAGGACACAAGGTGGACTCCCGAGCATCTTGAGGTTACAGTCCAATTCTCTGACGAGGTCAAGGGGGTTGCAGGAGCCGACATCGGTCCGGAGGCATTTGAGGCCTCTTTCGTTCACGCTAGTGACCGTATCGTGAGAGACTGCCAGCCGGCATGTCGAATTCCGGGTGCTGGGTTGGAAGTAGTGGGCGTGGAGCGCGTCCTTGCCCGGAAGGAATTTGTCTACCGTTTAAGTATTCGCGGCGCAGTGCTCCAATCCGATGCATGGACTGGTGCTGTCATAGTAGCCTTGCGGCCTGGAAAGGTGGTAGCGTCCAATTTTGCCGGACTCATCGTTCCATGTTGGGCCTCTGTGGTTGACGGTAAGTGAATCCATCATGCTTGTCGAGAGTAAGTGGAGGCTGACTCATGATTCAGGCCAAGCCAATACTCCGAAATCCTCGATCCAAAGAATAGGATACGAATTTGCTCTTGCACTCGTTGCGCAGCTTGTCAAGACGATGTTGCTTTTCACCACGCTTTATGCTTGCATCTTTGCAAACGATCATATTCTAGCAGGTGCTTGGGGAAGTGCCTGCGTTGTGATCTTGTTCTTAGCTTAATTTGTTACAATTGTTTTATGTTGTCTAAGCGTAGATTGTTATTAGAGTAATTTTCGTAGTATGCTTTCAACAATAGATAGTGTTAATCAACTGCTAGCACATGAAGAATTTCTTACGTAAGCCCAGCGGGATGCTGAAGTCTTCTAGTTTGCTTCACATTCCCTCAGCCTCAGCACTGAATGCGCAAGCCCACTTATGGCGGAAGCTGTACTTTCACCCGGTCGAGTTGATACTCCTACTCAGTCCCATGACAGAATAGTCGGCATAGATAACGAGAACGAGCAGTCCGAGTGCGATAGTCAGGATACTGTAAAAAGCCTTGAGAGGAGAATAGTTGAACTGGAAACCCAGCTCAAGGTAACGTTGCCCTTACAGCGCCTTTTGCATCACACCTATTCCCTCGAACCGTTGATGTTTTTTGCTTGAATTAGAATGTCAGCGAGCAAAAAGAGAGAGAGTTGGCTCTCACCGCGGAAACTCTTATGCAGAAAAATGATGTAATTGACGTTATGCGAATAAAGCTGAATCGGTACGAGTTTGCAATCAAAGAAGCCATTCTCTTTCTGGGAAAGCCAATGTTGAACTTTGAGGAATGGTTGACGCGTGGAGGAAAGGAGTCCTTCAGTGCGGATTCCGGCCAAGCTGAGCACCCCCGTGTCGCATCAACTATCAGCAAATCCAGTAACGATAAGTCTTTGCCGGCACAGATGGCAGAGAAACAGCAAGCTCAGCAGGCTGCAAACTTCCAGCTGTCTTTGACATCCGGCTCAAAAGCAATGTTGCCAGGCGGCGCAACCCCCTTGGAAGTTCAGTGTATGGAATGTCTGCGCCTGGCGTTGAATTATCTAAAAAGTGCCCAGATGTCAGTTAAGGCTGTGTCACAGCCCAAGCCACCAGGCATTCAAACTACTCAGGATCTGGGGCCTCTGCCTCGATTGAATGGAGAGGCACCACATGCAGAGTCGGCGTCCCCCGGCGACGGGGCATGGCCTCAACTACCTCCTTGCAGAGAAGGGGAACCTGAGCCCCCACGGCTTCGTACTGCTTCAAGCGATGCAAAAGGACTTTTTTCGACCGGAAACATGTCACAGGCAGGTTTACAATCTGGTCGATCATACTCTTCTGCCTCTAGCCACGAACGGAAGGTTTCAGCTCAAAAGGCCGCTGCAGCACTTTATCATGCTGCTACTTCTCTACCGGAGGATGACGAGAGCGATCTAGCGACCAATCCATCGAGAAGTACCGGAACAACCCCAAGCACCCCAACGATGAGCAAATGCCACATCTGCCGTGACATGATGCTACAACTACACCACTTGCAGGATACTATTGACGGTCTCAAGCTTGATATCACCGATCTTGCCGATCAATTAGAGGGGGAACGCGCCGTAAGGGATAGACTACAGCTGAGCAAGGACATTTTAGATCAAGAACTCGAGGAGCTGACTGCCCAACTGTTTGACCAAGCGAATCGAATGGTGATAGATGAAGCAAAAATGCGGGATGAACTGGAACATTCTAATCGCCAATTGAGGGGCGAGCTGAGCGAGGTAATGCAAAATTTCCAAAGACGGGACGACGAATTACAACAACTGCGTCAGTCTCTACGGGCATTAGAAGCTGCTAAACTACGATCAAGCTCTGTTACCAACCTTACCACTGCCGCCGGTTCCAGTTCGCCGCTGGGTTCACAATCCAGCCTTGCTACTTCTGGCCCTCCTCTCCGTCGCGACAGTATTATGCGAAGGTCATCAGTCATTGTTTCCCCGCATAGCTCTTTCCCAGTTCTAGGCGTCAACTCGTCTTCAACCATCCCAGTCGACGGTGTCATCTTCTCAGAATTTCAGGAGCACGTAAAGGAAACCATGAACTCGAACTCCCAACAAACACCCTCTATTACAACTCAGTTCTTCAAACGGTGTATGGCGGAGGATGTCGAACCATGCCTATTCTACGGGTACCACCTGGAGGGGGGTGGGATATTCAAGCAAACACAGGGCTTAAGCACATCCAGCAAAAAGAAATTCCTGGAAAACATATCACGGGGATGGTGTGAGGTGGTATCGCAATGGGCAACTCGATCGAATCCTTCACTGGCGAGTAAGCTATCACAGTCACCTTCCTCACCATCACCGTTGTCGAGTGACATCGCCTCCCAACAATCACAGCGACCGGCAGCTCGTACAAAATGCTATGCTTGTACATTGATCCGAGATTGTGATTACAAAATTCGGTTTGTCGCCCCAGCGCCGAGCACATCATCTACAACCATAGGATCCGTTTCCTCATCTTCAGCAACACAAACTTCCTTGTCACCAGATGCGGCGTGGCAACCTCTATGTCGATTTTGTAGGGATCGAATTCTTGCCGTGCTTGATTTTTTTGCATTTTTGTCGCATTTGCGTGTTGGGGTGAAGCACGGTGCGACAATCCTTGCGATGTTCCGACAAGTCCTATGGTTGCGAAGGCGTATGGCGGGGTCGAGAATTGGGAGTACTGCATTGTTCGAAGGGGACGCAGACGGAAACGGGAGGCCTGAAGAAGGGGGTGATTGGGAAAAATTGGTGCAAATAATGCCGTGATCCCATAACATTGATTTTGTTATATCTTGGCCTCCTAGATGGCGCTGCACGTATATCATGTATGGTATGCCCAGCTGCCAACCTATGCACATGGTATTCCTAGCACGAAACTGCCATACCCAATCCACCCTCCGATGTCCCATCCAACATAGGGAATCCATTTGCAACCAGCTCACAGGTTGCTTTACCATCAAAACTATTCAAAACCTCCATACCAGCAGGGATAAAATCTTCGGGCCTCCCTCGACCTCTCCAGTGTTCAGCCATCCACTTAGGAATTTTTCCTTCCCGCAGGGTTGTTGCCCAAGTCCCCTCTGTTGACAATTGCACTCTCTGTCCGCCCATGACTGCCCATAATGACAGCCACACGATATCCTGTCCGTGACGGCAGTTAGCGGCCGCTTTCAGCACGCCCACAGCGCCTTCTGTAGCTTCCTGCGTATACCACCGTGAATTCAAGAAAGGTACTACACTAGTTACTATCCTATAGATACTACTGTTTGACATCTGGACTCTAAGAAGTAGCTCGGCCATAGTGGTAAGAGATGCGACGTAGACCTTCATCTGCTGTGATGTTACCACCCGATGATGTGCATCTTGATGTGCCCGATGCGACCCTTCCTTCTCTCCCGCATATGTCCGCTCAACAGCCCTCTGCAAATGTTTTACAAGGACTTCAAACCGGGGGACCAGATCGTCCGCCACCCGTTTGACAACAAAATCGGGCGACAGGCGACACATGGTTGCCACAGCAATTAATGCTTCAGATACGACGTAATGTTCCTGGTCTCCCAAGCGACGGGTGATGATCGGCCAGAACTTGTGAATGGTTGGGTTGAGGTCGTTCGAGCGTAGGCGGAAGATAGGGAGAGCACCATGAATAATGCGTAGGGACTGGACCCGAAGTCTCGGGTTCGCACTAGAGAGGTAATGGTATAACTTGTTGACGATTTTCAGAGTCAATGATTGCACATGAGACGGAGGTCCTTCTCCATCGGCTCGCATATCCCTTGTCCCGTGCATGTCGAATTTGTCGCCACTTGGGCCTAGCTCATCCGGTGACGAAATCGGTCTGCTCGCGGATGTTACTCCATCAAATCGACCACTTTTGGGGTCCGTGAAGAATTTTTCTATGTCGCCAATCGATGCCTGCCCGCGATTCTGTTGGTCCGGTGTTTTTCGCTCTTCAACGGACGACTTGCATTCGAGGTAAAATCCAAGCATCTCTTGCGAACAGTCAGAGAGTTCGAAAGGGGCTCGCTTATCCATTATTGGGGCAAGGCTAGCACTTTCACTTCTTTCATCCTTCGAGGTATCTTTCTCCACGGGTACACTGGCATCCTCACATATCACGTCCATCAAGGTCTTAAGAACTCCAATTAAATTGAACACGACTAGCCCATTTTCATTGTGCCAATGATCCAGAGCATCCAAAATTTCGTCGACAGAATCATCCATGTAAGGAACGATATGAACACCAGCAATCCGGATGGCCGCTTTCAGCACGAGTGGCGCTCGTGGATTCTGCGCAATGTAGCGCAAGCGTCGTGATACAATATTCACAATGTAGTCAACATTCTGGAGAATCATTTCGCGCGGCCCATGCATGCTATCGCTCGAGGGTTGAGTGGATTTGTGATACTCACAAGCTTCCGCTACTGCAATTAATGCCGCCATTGCCGAATCGCTTACTGTTCGATTCGGATCCCCAACGTTTTCAAGTATCACATAAAGAGTATCCATAAGCAGTAATCGAAAGTCCGCTCCAGCCACAGCAGCCATGACCGCTACGCCTTCAAGAAGAAGGCTAGTTTTTCGGATGACGGCGTTGAAGGTAGCACTCATAGAAGCACTATCTGGCTCGTTCACGAGATAGTCGGGGTTCAATCTTCGAAGGTCCCTGAGAAGACTCAAATCAGCAAGATTTGTCGGAAGTTTCAGTATGGGTGAGTCAAGATATTCGCGAACTACGGATTTTATAATTGGCATCATATAGGCTTTTCTGTCTTCTGACCCATTGGGATAGCTGAGAGCTTCGACTCCTACACCCGCAGCACCAAGACATATTTCATTCAGAATGTAGATCGTTTGTGGCTGATAATCCCCGAAGTCTGTGGAACGTAGGTGTCCTAAGAAATGGTCTACGAGAGATTCTAGATCCCCATAGTAGCCCAATAGGCGGCACATTTGGCTGATAGCTGAAGTAACTTTATCGTTATGAAAGTACTGAAATCGCTTTCGCGGAAACATGTACGCAAACCGCTTGAAATCTTTTCCGGTTGACGGTTCACTCCTCTCCGGAATTTCGGACGCCATATCCAGGATGGCAAACCCAATGCTCGACTCTGCTACCGAATCCTCTACCAGCTTGACTTCAGAACCATCAAATGTCAAGATCTTGAGCAATCCAAGAGACACATGATTCATAACAGCTCCCAAGGGCTTGTTGATTTCTCGCTTTAGGAGCATCAAGTAACCGTTTGCGATATGAAGGGATTCCAGTTTTCTGCCATCATCAGTCTGCATCATTTGTCGCGGGAGCGCCATCATGTAGGAGAAGAAATTCTCTTTCAGGACGGATGTTACTGAATATTGGTCGCGTATTTTCGCAGCTACGACTTCAATTTGCGCCCGGCATTCGTTCGCCACCAGGGGGTATTCGTCATTGACGTAGCACAGCAACGTTTCAACCAACAGCGGGATGGACAGCCCAAGGGAATAGGAACAGTGCAGTGCCACATTGGATGCAAACCGCAAGAAGCCCAGGCGTATTTTCCATTGATCGTGGCTACGAATCGCAAATATACGAGTAAAGAGCTTATTGAGACGTATGACGGTGACCTTGTGCCAATGGTCATCCCTGACTATATATGGATTCGCTTGCGGTTCTGAAGAATTCGCAACGCTGGCTGGAGCGTGCAATGGCGGCCTCAAGTTCTGTGCCCGATCATCCATCGGCGGAATTCGCTGAGCCAGCTCGACCAAATCAGCCCAACTAGGTTTTTGCTTTGGAAGTAAGTGTTCGCAAGCATCATCACTCATGACTAATACAACAGTCTGGAGCAGTAAATTTAAACACCCAACGATGATTCGATGACTGTCCTTTGAGTCCTTCGTTATCACTTTGGCCAGCGTAGAACTGATTCCCGGTAAGAATTGAGCAACTATATCCGGCTCGCGCAAATGCTGCACGACACACGATAATGTGTCTATAGCGGATACTTGCAGACGCAAATTCCGCTCCTTCTCGATCAAGTCCAACAGAACGACTACTACGTGTGCAACAGCTGGCTGATACTCTGATCTACTCAGTTCCTTATCAGTCGAATCCCCTACGGCTACCCTGTCCACTTCCTCGCACTGTTCATTTTCTACCGTCGGGGGGTTTACCGCAGGTTTCTTTACCAGGGCCAGCAGACACCAAACGCCGAGGAATTTGACCTCCTCTGATGGTCCTCTCCCGTTTCTCACTGCCTTCGATACAGTTCCTTGAGATATTATGAACGGTAAAGTAACTAGCAATTCCCGATAAAGTTGGAGCGGCACTGCTTCACCCGGACACTTTTCCAAAATGTACAGTAGACATTCGAGACCGCACTCCAAGGCACTCAAGGAAGCCGACGGGTAGCTGAAAAGCTGCAGAATCGGAAACGTGACGTATTCCACTAGGCCACCCAGTACGCTGGCGCCGCATTCGCTTGCACCAAAGACGTGCAGCATATCGAGCAGAGCCACCAGCGGGTTGGTTGGATCTCTATTTGTAGTTGTCCAGCAGTGGGGGTTCATCACGTCCACGCATATTGGCTTGAGCTGAGCATGCAAATAGGGTTAGATGAAGAATACCTGCTCCCACTGGCATCGCCGTCTGACAGCACCTGCTTGAAGGCTTCACGCCTTCGAGATTCTAGTGTAGCTGAATCCATGCAGATCCACAGGACCTTCAGTCATTCAAGCTGCCACCCCGCTATCTCGGGACCTTTCAACTAAGGAAGCACCATGGAGTAGTACCAGTGAGTCCTCGCCGAAGAGGCAGCTCAAGCATGTCAGTTAGATTCCAATTCAACTTGATAGCGTAAGCGCATTGGAGCCGGCTCATTCGTGTCAGAGTGTCCGATCCGTCTTTCCACAGTACGAAACATAGCAAGTTCACTTATTTTCACCATGCTCAGCAGTAAATCCTCCAGGGCAAGGTTCAAACGACCTGAATTTCGTAGTGCGCCAGCGTCCGTTGGGCCCGAACAAGTCATAAGGAAGCTGGTAGCTCAATCACGAACTTCAGGGCGTTTAAATCTCTCTAACCGGTCTTTGACGGCAATTCCCAATGCTCTTTGGGATGATGTTGCGGAGAGCACGCAAAAGGTGGACCTTTCCTTTGATAGACGCGAAGCAGCTGACGCTTATTGGTGGGAAGTAAGTAACACTCTTGGCAAAAGGTTTGGGGTTTGAAGCTCATCTGCAACTTCTAGGTGGTGGATTTGACGAGGCTAACTATAGCTGATAACATGTTGGAAGATTTGGACCCGCGGGTTGGAATGTTCGAAGGATTGACAGTCCTGGATGTTCGTTGGTTCTTTCGTTGCAATCGTCACTTTACCTCGCAGGTTGTTGAAGTTATCTCCATCCCGATCCAGATACATAACAACGTCATCTCGCGGCTTCCTGAAGAGATTGGGGCACTAATTAGTCTTTCGATTCTGAATGTTTCCGGCAATACTCTCACGTCCCTGCCAGCGGGTGTATTCGCCTTGCCTATCATCGAGCTGAACCTAGCAAACAACAAATTCTCGGAACTTCCGGTGTCCATTGGTGACTTTAAGCGGCTGAAAACTCTCAATGTCTCCAACAACAAGTTGATATCCCTTCCAACGTCTTTGAACCAGTTGACGACCTTGACTACTCTAAACCTCTCTGGAAACGAACTTGAACTGCTGGGCGATTTCAGCAGTCTACTTCATCTCAGCGATCTAGAAGTGGCTGATAACAGGCTGGCTCGGCTCTTTACCGCGGCTGAAAACAGCCTGAAGCTCCTGCAGCGCCTTGATCTTCGTCGTAACCAGCTCACTTCGCTCGCGCCCGAGGGGGAAACCATTAAATTCCCTGCATTGCGTGAACTCTATGTTTCCCAAAATACAATAACAAAATTGGGTGATGGAATTCTGGCAGAATCACCCCACCTCCAGATCCTAGATGTTGGGTACAATAAGTTGACAGAGTTTCCAATGGAAATCCTGGGCTTGAAGGAGCTGAAGCGTTTGGACATTACCAACAACTCGATTGGAAAGTTACCACCAGAGCTGGGTCTATTGGAGGGTATCGATGCTTTTCTATTTACTGGAAACCCTTTGCGTGGAATGCCGCTCGGGTCAACGTCGAAGATTCTGAGAACTTTGAGGGATAAGATAGCAGGTACAACGACTTTGGAGCTACATTCCGTTTCCACGACTAATCATGTCACATAGACGCGCCATCTCCCACTATACAATCGCACTTGAGCCCGCCAGGAAGTCCCGGCAGAAGGCCTATAACTCCATCTACCCAAGAAGCGGCCTCCCGCACGGTAGATCTCTCTCAACGTTCTTTGGCTCAATTGGATTCTTCATGTTTTAGTGAGCTATCTTGGACTCCTTCCACCCTCGTTCTGCATCACAATGCGTTTACCAGAATTCCCGAAGCTGTGTACGATTTAGCGTACGGATTAACAACACTTGTACTGAACCACAACCAGGTTACAGAGTTTCCCGTGAAAAGCCTTCCTAATTTACAAATCCTGAACTTGGCGTCTAATTTCCTTGCCTCGCTTCCGTCCTCTCCCGATTTTCCTGCTCTGCGCGAGCTCAATGTCAACCATAATCGTATCGCAAGCTTACCACCCAGGTTGCCGTTTCCTCAGCTTGAGACATTTCTCGCTTCAGCAAATGCGATAGACCGGATTGACCCCAATACCTTTCGAAACCTCCAACACTTATACGTTCTGGAATTAGCCGATAACAATATAGCGCACATTCCACCTGAGCTAGGGTTGTGTACTCGCTTGCGGATTCTAACGCTTGGGGGGAATTCTTTTAGAGTACCTCGCAGACAGATTCTCGATAAAGGTACACATTGAAATCGAATTGGATTTTAGTCCCATCAATTTAATTCGTCGTTGGAATTAGGGACGGATGCCGTTCTCACATATCTGAGAGACCGTATTCCCACGTGATGGAATCGCTCCAATCAGAGTTTTGGGCTAGAAGAAATCTACTCTGACACTGCACTTCTCAACAGCATTTTCCCCTGTACAAAATGGGTCAGCCTTCCCAGTAGGATTTTCCTGGGGTGGTGGGGGTGTGTAACTGATGACCTGAGGACTAACCAAGTATAAAAAGGGAGGGTAGCGTAAATAGGAAGCACAGTTATTTATTATGGTGGAGTTAAACTAGTTTGGATACTTCTCCGGGGTGGTTGTCATCAACTTTTCTACTAGAAGAGTGTCGACTATAACCTACCAGGCCCTCCTTGACCCGACCAGTAATGTCCAATGTAACAATGTATAGCTATCTATGGCATCACTTGAATCGTCAATGAATGAAATCCATGGATTATTGAATCGGCCGACATTGTCCCCCGACCTTCGAATCCACCGTCTTGATTTCCACACTTGTATCTCAAGGCATTGCTTTGTCGAGTATCTCTGCGGTGCGAAGTTTACAAACCCACCTTAAACACTTGCCACGTTGAGCTTGGATCAACTAGGGGGTGAGAGCCATCATATTGGAGGTTGAAAGTCGGACCATCGTGCGGCCATCGTGCCGTTTCTCATGCAGAGAGTGCGGCAAAAGAAGTCATGATGGAAAATGTAAGAGAAGCCGTATGTTGCTTCGAGCGGACAGAAGTATGAAATTGGAGAAGGATGCTCAGCTGATTACATTGAAAGATCTGGAGCAACATGAAGCGCATCTGGGCATGCCCTAAACATGCAGCAAGCGACCATTCAAGAAACCACGGCGAATTTCAAAAGTGAAGCTGAACAATTACGAGAGGGGTCACAATAAGGGTTACGAAATACAAGCTAGAGATCCAAATCATCAGTGGAAAACACTCAAAGTGCCTGGAGACAGGGAGGTGGGTGGCTGACACCACTGAAGAGGTCAGTCACCATATATCCTAAAATTGATTTCTATGATATTGGTGATAGATCGTCTACTGCATTTCTTGTGTTCTGCGAGGCAAGCACAAATATGTGAACGGCTTCACATACCTACAAAGCATTGGGGGTGCTATTTGCAGTGCGGAAAGGACACAAAGAGGTCGAGTGTTCATATTTCGTTACAAGTCTTTAGATGATTAGCGGTACCTTATCATACACTACGATGCAGGCCAATGGAGCACCATTCCAGCTTGGATGACATATTTTTTATGGCTATAGCTCTGTTGCAGAGCGAGCAAAGCGTAGATTGAACAGTTTCACCCATTGTCTGACCGAGACGTACCGAGGGGCAACATGTGCTCAATAGGTTGTCGATCAAGTGCACTGTAGACCTGTCTCGATGTCCGTCAATGATCATCCTTTGACGATGTCTATCCCGCTTTGGTGTGCTGGCCAGCTTGCACAAGAAGATTGCCTTACCTCAGCATCGGAAAGATAAAACTCCTAGCGCCGAAGACGGGCGTTCCCAAGCATAAACGGGAGTGGAAGTTGAAAATTGAGGAAAAGGACGAAATGCAAGGGCAATTGAGAGTCAAATTGTCAAAAGAAGATCAGGCAAGTGTATTATTGTGTGCCAATCGCCTCGTGCACCCCAAGTTGATGTGGCAGGCATGATGCGCGAACGAAGGGTGCCTGAAAGCTTCTTCTCAACGAAGATTCAGTACATGTGAACATGGCCCCAGGAGATGCACAGGACGACATGCAAGGCAATGATATGGTTGCATATCATCATGCTTTCCGTCAACATCTATTCGCCAAGACCATAGTAGACTGAAACGATGTCAAGCACATCATCTGCACCACCGAAGCATACTCAATATGAAAATGCTCCCATTTTGTGATTTCGTGTAGCACAAGAGCAGCTCGAACAAATAAACAAGGCAGATTTCAAAATAGGACTTCGCTCGTTGGTGATGCAAGTGCCGCTATTTAATGGGCCTTACCGGCAGGTCGAGGAGTGGTGGTATGGCTTGCAAATGGACCATGATGGTCACATTTGACGACCTGGTACATTCGAACCAAAAACCTTATCAAGTTTTCCGATCAGAGCTATGACTCATTTGGAAGGCCCATCAGTTGGTTGCGGTCCATTCTCCGAGTATCTTCTTCGGATGGTTGATTAAAAATGTCGCTTCACGACAACAATAGATCCCTTTCTCCAACTAGGCCACGAGCAGACAGTCCTTCGCGTCAACCACAACAGCGTATGCAAACTGATAGAGAAAGAGAGCAGCAGCGAATAGGCACACGGGCGCTTATTGGACGACACTCAAAGGATCGGAACCTGAGCATCTTCCTGGAGGAAAGGAAGATTGTATCTGAGGATGGAGCAAGATGGCCGCACCTTGCAGGGTTGGTGACTGTGGATCCTGTAGGTGCTAGGGGATTCCTTCTGGAAAAATATGGTGAGATTCTGCTACGGCTGTCAATTTCCTCCGCCGCAAGTGTAATCTGGCTTAACATTGGTGATGCGTACAGTTCCCTACGCAGAAGTACAATGCATTCTTTTGTACCGGACGGCGCTGGGCGCTGTGATAGAAAGGGTTGTCTATAACCGGACAAGCCAATTGCGGGAACTGCCATCAAATGCGGATAGTTCGTCTGCTACCACATGGGAGGGCACCCAACCCGGGCGTCGAAGATATCCATTCTTCTTCGACTTCGGAAGTGATGCGCTACCTCCCTCATTTTGTTTTGATCCAATGGACCTCCATGAAGGTGTTCCGATTGGACTTCATTGGGAAGTTATGGGCTTCTTGGGACAAAAGGTCATGATCACCGAAGACGGGATGGCTTCCTTGAGTATGGATAGTGCTGGAAATATGTTGCAAGGAGCGTCATATACTTTTCGAAGACATTCAGTGGTAACACTCAACTTTCATGTGGAGCACAGGCATACTCTTGCGGGACTAGCCCTGCCACCTATGACATCCACCCAAACGCTTCGCCCATCCCTGTTTTCATTTGGACGGTCATCGCAACCTGAGACAACCGTCACTGCTACTCTTGAGCGTCCGCTATGCAGTTCCGAAGCACCTTTGAAAGTGAATGTTGAGCTTACCAAGCTCCACAAGTCTTACCGCGTCCAGCGAATTCGTCTCGTTGCCAAACAAATCATTACTATCCGCCTACCTACCCAACAGCAGTTACAGTACAAAGCAAATGTCGCTCTAGCGGAGGATACTCCTGCTCCACGGTACGATCCATCAAGCAATAACGAGTTCAACGGGGTGTATGCGTTGCATGTCGGTCGAGGTATCCCAGAGAAACCGAAGAAAGGTAAAAGTCCGGCGCGGGTGATACCGCTAGATTGGTTTAAGAATCCAGTGCCGTTATCCGGGGCAAAGGAATTTGTTGCGTCTACGCCTCCGGTGAAGTCCTTCGATGACGCTTGGGGCCTCGAGGTCAAGTATGTTTTGAAAGTGGAGGTATCCCTCTCCGACTCGAGCGGGACGTTCGGAACTAGGGAACGTGAATTGGAAGTGTCTTTGCCGTTCATACTGACCGGGGTTCCAGAGGGTGAGTTTTCTTGCTGAGCTTTGTGGGAGCTGATATTGATTGGAGTCTCCTCTTAGACGAAGCACCAGTTGCAGCTACGATTGTACCACCATCCCGCTGTTCCTCAACTTCAGAAGATACTGTTCCCACCGCACCCGACGCGCTACTTCCCTTACTTTCCGAAACTTTGGATGATCTTGAACAATCTACGGCAGATATAGCGATTTTGCGCCAGGAATGGCGAAGCTTACGTAGTGAATCGACAAATTGCACTAGATCTTCGGACCATGCCCACGAGATACTTGATATTCTGGGGATGCTAACTAGGCAACTTAAAGTTTTTGCGAAAAGTTACTCTGTTAGTGACGGTGCGGTCCGCTGGCCCAAAAACCCGGTTCCCTTCAATATGCTCGTGCTCGAAACAGAGCTACTAGCCCGAGCTGCACCGGATGAGTTGACGGTCGAGGCTCAAAACACCACGGGACGCACTGGTGGAGCTGCCGGAAACAATGTATCCGTGGTGGACGCTGTCCTGAAGGCCACCGATGCGTTCTTTTCCGCCGGTAAATCAGTCGTTCTTGCGTGGATCGCCTCACGTGGCGGAACCCACGATGCTGCAGAGTGCGAAGAATTTTCAAGAAAGGTTGATACTCTCGAAAATGCAATAAACAGCTTGAAGAGGGGATTGGAGGCGATTGTCGCAGGGGCCGATCAGGAGTTTGTGCAGGCTGAAGATTTAGACAAAGATAGGGAAACTTCAGCGTTGGAAGCTTAAGCCAATTATATAACTCATCAAAATTACAATTGGGTGCTTAGCACCTGGTGGTGCCTTGACTTACCTCATGCCAACCCACGTTGCATACATATTGTTGGATCGGTCTTTTGTCCTTTGGTGTTGGTTCCTCTACAATTCCTAAAGACAATCCAAGATCCTGATGCCTGTTGACTGTGGAAAGGCGACATATATAGTGCCTGACCTGTCCACATTCGTGTGGGAAGATGCTGCAACAAGGAAGCCATCCATCCTGATTTCTTTGGACATAGAAACAAAATCCACCACGGCCGACGCAAAGCTTCGTATTATCTCACTGGGAAGATTTATTAATAGCGGTGCGCTTCCGTCTGGGTTTGCAAGGTAGATTGCTCAAGCTGGCCTGCATATCCTGCGCAGTTGTAATGTCTCCTTGCACAACTAGTTCTTGTTCCATTCTTGGACTCGAATGCATTTCTCTCGTTGAAAGCGATAAAGTATATATGATAATCAGGAACGAACCGGCGCGAATAATTGTTCGGGATACGGTGACAGGTGAGCAATAGGATGGCTCGACATACTGTGCACTCGCTCATTCTGTTCCCATCAAGAGGCGTGGGGGGCTGTGCTTGAAGTTTTAAGGGGGACGGGCGAAGCAATGAGTAATATTGTATCAGATGGACATACAATCATGGGCTTGGACCATCCTTATGTGCTGCAGCTGCTGGAGCAAATGTCGAAGGTCGATTTCGCTGTTTTAGGTGGGACTTATAACTTCTGGCTTTTGGGGCAAAGGCGCTAAGCCCTTCTCAAGGCTCACACCAGCGTAAAACTAACACGAAGAGTATACTCGAAGATCCAGCGCGGGTTGCCACCAAAATGGTTTCGAGTAACGTAGGGGGAGCAGGCCAGAAATGTAATCTTTTGGCTGGTGAGCGATCCTTGTCCAGCCTGAGCTTCTGTGAAGAGAAATGGAGAACACTCGCACAGCCTGTTTGGTTGAGTACAACGACTGCAGTCATTGCCCTCGGCCAGTTTATGTCCCGTGCAGATACCTACCCAACTGGATACCAAATGTAGGCGTCTTTTTGAGACCATTCGATTTTGGCCACTTATGAAGCTTTGCTACAGACTCAAACAAACAGAAGAACAGAGTTACATACTGACTGCCATAGGAAGCCAAGAATTTCAAGCCAGATCAACATTAGAAGTTATCTGCACCGAGAAGTCACCATTGTCCGTTGTCGTCGCTGCCGACCCCAATACGCCACTAATAAGCTGAATTTGTGCATAGATTAACCTTGAAACATCTTCAGAACGTGTCGGTATGGTTGCTGTTCTGATGCAGAGTTACTTCCTTGTTCAGTGTTAGACGGTCGTTCCTCTAGGATTTTTTCGCAGGGGCCCTTACTGAAACACATGCCGTGGTGAGTTCTTCAGGTGTGCTGCGTGTGGTAGCTACCCTTATGCACAAATCTTGCCAAACAGGAGCAGTGGGGTTTCGTTGACGAACGTGTCCAACGATGGTTCGCCGATATGAGAAACATTGTCAGCGATCCGGAGGCATTACCCTCAATTATACCCGGGGAAAACTGCTCTGTTCATTCTCATGTAGCCACGATTGATGGATCCAGGTATAAACCAAATACGGTAACCGGAGAGGTTACTTCTGTATCCGAACTCGCCGGGTTGGATATCTTCGCACCAACCTTTATCCGTACATTGGAAATGCCCTTGGAAAACGTTACCGACTTGGGCGTTTCTGACCAGTGCGAAGATGGGCAATATGATCGAGAAGTGGAACCTGAATACGGCATGGCGGATGTTGAGCAACCGGACAATATTCGATATTCTGTCACGCCCTGCCCTGAGTTAGACATGAAACCCATAGAGGCAGATGTCCGTCAGGTTCTTGAACGAGCGCAGTCTGTCATGTCTGTTGTAACCGATACACTGCGTGAAGCGGGCAGCAGGTTGGCATTGTTACATGAACAACAGAAAGGCCTTGCTTCTCTTTTGCCACCCATGATCAGAAAGTGTCTTGTAAAATGTGATTGGGATGCAAAAGCATTACGAGTGAAAAGGACTTACGACCAGCGAGAGAAGTTAATGGTAAAAGAGTTAAAACGACTGCAGTCTCAAATTGCCGATGCAGAGAATATGATGGCAAATGCCAGGAAAAAGAGGCGAGTCTTGAAAGAGTAAGTCTCAACAGCCCCAGCCAGTTTCTTTCACTCGTAACAGAATCCTTCTGCTAGAGGATTCGAGAAAACGCTGGCCGCCGTTGTGGCGATGGACTGACACTCCGTAGTCGCGTAGAGATCAATCGGCTCCTATTACTGAGAGTGAGTTGACAATGAGGACCTTACATTGAGCAGACGGAATTACTATCGATATTTCCTATTGATTTGTGTAAAGTACGGCGGGTGGCTGGGACTCAAGGCGTGCTGTCGCCCAAATATATACCGTGGTAGTCTAACGTCCAACACCCCTAAAGACTCCCTTTCCTTCGTGGTACACTCATTTGGCATCTAACCCAGCAAATCAGCAAGACTATATGAAATTGTTCTGGCCCTTGGCACACCAGCGATGCTTGTGTTCGTAAGTCCAGCCCATCACAAAATTAACGAGTTCGTTCAAGTAAATAGCAAACAGTTGACGATAACATCGCGACTTCGACTACTGAAATCCAAGATCGTCGCACTAATGATCGAGTATATTATCTACAGATAAGAGCCATTGTCTAGCGATAAATAAAATAAATAATTATATGGCGGTGTTCATTCCGTTAGCAAAAGATTGCGGTACTCCGAGACTTTGATTTTGCTCGAAATTAATTCCGGCCGTCAGTACTGGCGCCGCTGGTTCCGGTGCTTTATGCTGCGGAGGAGTTGCATAGCGTATCCCAAGTTCGAGCAGATTCTTCTTGAGGGCAAACATGAACTGTTTTAAGCAGTCAGTGAAGTTGTGCAATCGGAATACGAAATTCCACACATGCCATTGTTCTCCTATTCCATCGCCTGGATCCATCTTGCCTATGTTCACAAGAACCTGTCAGCCAACCTTATCATTCAATTTTGATTGCTCGTCTCACCAGTTGCCCTTATGCTTCAAAATCACGTTAACTTTTAATTTATTCAGGTTTTCAATATCCGATATGTGGATATCGCAAACTCCCTGAAACTCTCGAGGCTCTGATTTGACAAAGTCGACCATTCGCTCCTTCAGCGCTCGTAATTTCTCTTCAGGAGTGTCGAAATCTGAGTGGTTACATAAGTATTCGGCAGAATGGTTCGCCTAGGGATGACGGAATACTTACTGAGTTGAAGCTCGATACTTTCCGACTAAACATTGAAATTTAAGTGAAGAAACTATCACGGCACATACATCAGACCCTCATTAGGAGCCTACCTGATCACCCGATCGCCGAAGATTGTGAATTAACTTGGACGCCACCAAAGCTGCAACCATAATCATTGGTATCGGGAGGTATCAATGCTACGATGATTGCTGTCCAGACATACTATTTGGCGCATATATAAGCTGTCCATCCAACCTCTTGAAAACCGTAGTCAAAACTCCAACCTCCTCAACGAGCAGGTTTTGGTTGTCAATAACGACTCGGTCACCTTACGTTATATGAGTAGTGTGATTTTGGCAGCGAGCTTACTGGCATGCTAATGACATGCTTACCAGCGTCATACGGGTGTGTCAAAAAGAGAAACAGAAGTGACTCAAATGCCGTACGGGCCGCCGTCCCTATCAACAAGCACGTCAGTGGCAGAAATAACTGTTGATGTGTAGCGATGGGGAAAGCTACCGAATACAAAACTAAGGGCCAAAATGAAACTTGTAAAGGGTAGCATTGCAGTGAGTGATATTCCAAAAATCGGCAGTGCTATGCAGAAGGTAACAAAGCTTGTTACAAAATAGAAAAACCTGACAGGTCCAACACGAAGTTACTCGACCGGATCAAGTGCTTATCCTAACACAGCGCGATACCTACGTGTTCAGTTTCCCAAGTGCTTGCGACAAATCTCTCATCGCTCGGAACAATCGACGGCGTTCGCGATACATCCCGATGACGACCTCTTTGACCTCCTTGCGCGTAATAGATCCGTTCCCATCTTGATCGAGAGCAGAAAAGGCATCTGCAGCCTCAGTGGGGCTTGAGAAGGAACTAGGTATAGACTAAAGGTGAGAAGGCCTAGTCGGAGTCAACTTAGAATGGTCCACAACCACTTATCTTACCATACAAAGTCATCTAGAGTCAAGTAGCCCTTTTCATTGCCACCAAGGCCGATGAAAATTTTTTTCGCTAATTTTCCTGCTTGGATATTGCTCGTGATGTCCATTTTCGCCAGTTCTCTTATATATTTATGTCCATGAAACGTGGGTGGATTCATAATGCTGTTCAGCGCATTGGAGGTATCTGGTGAATGTAGTGACTCAGGAACCCCTTGCTCGATGGGTTGATGAACAGAAGGCGCACGAGACATAGGTCTAAGAAGAGATGGAAATCTCGTCGAATGGCGACTATGGCGACCAAAGTCCGTTGGGTCCAACATTTTCGATGGTGTCATAGCTGGAGATCGTGGGGCAGATCTTGGCGTTGGGTTTCTCACGCTGGAGCTTGATAATCGCCTCATTGTCCCCGATTGTTGTAAGGTCGCGGGGGGTTGCCCCAAGTCGTAAGCCTGTGGCGCTGTGATGAGCTCGTTGGATGCAAGTGCCGATGACTTGACCACCTCCTCTTCCTCAGCATGCTGTCCAATGACATCAAATGTTGTATTAATCTTTGCGAGCCCAACGTCTGAAGTCTCATCGGAAGTCTCCATCATTTCCATCGCCGAGTTGTCGTCCTCGGTAGTAGAAGAGCCAGTACGACGTCTAGATACTACCATCTTCCAGAACCCTGATCTTCGTGTCCTCTTTCTAGGTGACTGATTAACTGCTGGTAGTGTGTCTTTTCCTTCGTCCTGGGTATTGTCCTCCTCTAGCACCCCCTGAGAACGTCCCTTGGTGGTGTTGAGCTCCGCAGGAATAAAGAATTCTGCGAAGGTGCGGGTTTTGATGGACTTCTTAAGATTGTCCAGAGCTATGAAGTAAGAAATTTCCATGGAGAGTCAGTTGTTGTCTTATTTGACATGTTACAGTTCAACTTTATGCACATGCACTCACTTCTCATGTGATGCTTCGATTCTACAATGCGATCCCGGTATGCAACTCTGCAGCAGATGAAATCGAACCAGATGAGTTTTATAGAAATCCTGTCAAACGTAACGCGAAACACCTTTACCTATGGAAATTAACCGCTGATGGGGCCAGTGAACGTAAATTGAGCATCTAATGGATGTGAAATGGGCATGATCACATCGTACTTACCAATAATCTGCAACACAAGTTTGTGCACCAGGAGACAGATCGCGAACACCATTCCCGTCACTAAGACATGAAAGACCGTCTCCCAATAATCCACCTGCTGCATTTGGTTGAATAGTAGAGCATAGGCAACGACGGTCAAAATTGCCCAGCAGGTAATGGTTAGGAAAAGCTTCACTGCGACCATGTACTACACATTCAAAGGTAAGACGACGACGTGCATGCCGTTCTACGACATATCGAGATTACCTCTAATCGAGCACGAGCACGCTCACTGTATCCGCCAAACAGCTTACTCAGAAATACTACGATGAGGTAGGGTAGTGCATCGATAAAGTACCATAGCACCACCCAACTAATCCACGCAGCACCCAGCCAGCATGACCTATGGGAGCATCGTGTGTCAGTATCGAGCAAAGAAATGTCAGATATTCGCGATTCTACCATCTTGCAACCTCTGTACTGATACGTAAATCAGATTTTGCTGATACTGCATCAAACACTCCAGGGTCTCCAGGGTTCCAGATAATTAGGCTCACGAGCGCCGGTGTCGCAAACAACGCAATACCGGAGAACAAGTACACAAAGAAACGCGCCCATCCCGGTAAGTAGCAACAATCGAGGCCAAATAAACCTTTTGCCCGATATTCTTTTTCTTCCTCCTCCGGCTGGGCATCAGCCTCCACATGAAACCAATCAAACTCATCCTCGGGAGGCTTCGCCGTACCTGGCGCCCCAGTGTTGGGCGACTGTTCGTTGAGGAGAGGATTTGAGCCTGGAGAATAACGTGGCGGAGAGGGACCGGACTGGGGCGGCAACGATGTGGGAGTTTGGGCTGGGCCTTGTACGCGCACTGTGAGATTCTCGTTCTGCCGCACCCTCAAGTTCTTTTGTAACGCTCCTGGTGTGACAGGTAACTTTGATGAATTTGATTGATAAGACTGAAGATCTTCAATAGTCTGCGGTGCTCCTTCAGCAGATGCAGGAGGTGATGGATGTGATTTGATATTCTGGGGGCTCGCCATTTTCCTCCCTGAAGGCAAGTCCATGTAACCTCGGGCTCCGACGAAAGTCGGAGTTTTCGGGAAAGTGATGCAGCTTCATCGGGGTCCTGTTGGTCATTTTAATTTCACATCCCGTAAACATATACCCTTATCACATTCCATACGGCTGATCATATTACGAAGAGTATAAGCAGTACATTGACGTCGACATTGTCATAGCCACGAATCCATCACCTAGTCATCATCGCTGCATAAAACTATGTTCCGCCACTGTCAAGCTCGCTACTAGATGCGATCTTCTTTTTCAATGAATTATGCCAGTGATTGCGAACTTGCGATTCGGTAACCCCGTATATTTTGTTGAATGCTTCAGTGACTTTTCCCCACTGCTTCCCATGCTCTTTTACCAGTTCGATGATCGTCGCATCTTCATCCGGTTGCCAGATTTTCCCCGGTTTGAGCAGTGCCTTGGTTTGCCCCTGATAGATAAGTATTCAAAGCCAAAGCTGTCGTGGGCAACAATATGATGGATCTGGCAGGATGGAATAAGCAAACTGCTTACCTCACTGGCGTCGGTGGATTTCTTGCGTTTGTGGGTCGGTAGAACTGACGTGCTGCTTCTTCGTTCATTCTCGTCCTGTTCCAGAACCAGTTCTTCCGACTTTATTTTCTTTGGCCTCCCCATCGGCGTGAATACTGTATGTGACCGTCTTTTTCCAACGTGCAAAGATAAAGTTGATATTGCGACCTTGCGTGCGAAATATCCTCATATCTATACTCATCTTTAAATGAACGCGAATTATTGATGGGCTGGCATGATGGGGATTAGAAGGGGCTTGCCAATTGTGTGATGACGAGTGACAGCGCCCCAATATTTCAACACTGGATACCTTCCTTTGGCGTTGCTTCTTATCGAGCTTCATGCATACTTCTCTTGTATACGCTTCCCATGTGACTTTGTCCGAATGCCACTCATTTTCAATAGGGTGCCATTGAACACACTCGATGTGGCGGGTTGTTTGCAGGCAGTGGGCTTCATCTTTTGATTGTTATCATCCACGGTGCATTAGGGGATACAGTTGATGAAAATCCTAAAATTTCGGACAGCGTTTTCAAGGCGATACAGGCACCTAGTGTGAAGCCGTATACAACCTATATACTATCTGGAATTAACTGATTCCTTGGTGATCTTAAAAAGTAAACCGGCCTTAGCTCAGTTGGCAGCAGCATTAGACTGTAATGATTCAGCAATCTAAGGGTCCCCAGTTCGAATCTGGGAGGCCGGATATTCCTCATAGAGTGACAACCTATTTTTTCTTCGATACACAACAGAATACCCTTGTGAACTAATTGACAGACACAATGCCGTATTATATACAGGCAAACAAGCCGGAGAGTCAATGGTGATCTGATCGACTTAACACGACGAACATGACCTGACGGCACCTCAGACAGCGAAATTGCAGTTAGCTGGGACGAGTTGTTGTGGCGCGAATTCGTGAATGATGAATGAGGAATAGCGACTCAAGAGAATCTTAGTATGGCTGACTGTAACTATGTATTGTTTATTACAAATTCCAAAATATCATTGATACCAAAGCTACCAATCCCCAAGCACCAATATCCTATATGTACTTTCCACAAAACTCTACAGTTGCCAGAGAAGACGCAATGTCGTCATTCAGTAACTGATCCAGTATCCAGCTATCTTCTCCAGTGTATACCGCCGTAATAATCCGATGGCAAGGATAACGGTCAGAATATGATACACAATCGACCGCGGCGGCTTCATCTGAAAATCAGTGTTAGACGGGTTCCACCTTTCGAAAGTGATATTACCAATGCCCAATACGAACCACAGGCTTGAAATCCCGATATTTCGGTCTAAAAGTTTGCACCCAGTACCAAAATACAGTGTGAGGCCATAAAGCAGTGACCTTCCCTGACCGGTTCTTGTACCAACTGCGACAACCACCTGCGTTCCAGGTGGTTGTTTCCATGGCTTTGTAAATCTTCTCTGTGAACGCCTGTAAGGCCTCAGGACGAACTTCGACTGCTAGCGTTTTGGTCGCGAGCTGAGTGCTGATCATCTGCACGATGTAGTTGACCTGGCACCTTTCGGAGGTCAGAGGTGTGTTCAACACGACGAACAATTGAAAGCTTCGCGAATAGTGTTTTTTTGTACTTACTCAATCATAGTAAGAACTGAAGAATGTCCTAAGCCAGAATGCGGTCCCAGGATGACATAAAAGTTGGGGAATCCGCTGACAGTCATTCCAAGGTACGCTTCGGCATCATTTCCCCATCTGGCTTTCAATTTTAGGCCATCTCGGCCTTCGACATCTATATGGCCAATAGGATCCTGCGTCACAAATCCAGTTGCAAGTACAAGCGCATCCACGTCATGCCGGTTTCCGTCGGCCGTCACAACCCCATATTCATCAATTCGCGATATAGGGTCGGTAACGAGAACAGTTTTGGGATCCTGAATAGCGGGAAGATAGTCACTGCTTAGAACAACGCGCTTGCAGCCGACCGCATAATTGGGAATGAGCTTCTTTTGGAGTTCCGGATCTTTGATTTGATCTTTCATGAGCTTTGCAAATTGTGCGGTAGCATATTTGGAGATAATTCCTCCGGGTCGAAATGCACCAAGTCCAAATAAGAGATCTCTCTGTTTTAAAGAGTTTAGAATAGAAAGCGGGTTATGGGCATTGAGCGCAGGGAGTCAGTGTCTCTAAATACGTACCCGCGCAAAAAGGATTGTACGCCAAAGTGTTTGTACACCAGGAATGTACCGGAAGATGATTTTCAAGAAGTTTGGGTGCTCGTAATTATTTCTCGGAAGCACCCAGTTGGGCGTCCGTTGGAATACGACCAGTTTTTCCGTAATAGGCACTAGTTCTGGGATTAGTTGCGCCCCACTTACAGCTGTCAGTCAGACAAAATGAGCTAGGTAGGGTGTAATCGACTTGTCACACATACCTTGCAGCATTCCCAATGACCCCAACTCTCTTCCCCTTCAATGATACGTCCCGATCCCACATGGCTGTATGCAAAGTAGGCCCTTTGAAATCATTCAATCCTGGTATCTCAGGGTAGTATGGCCGATTTAATCCGCCTACTCCAGACAAGAGGATATTCGCGGTGGCATCAACCTCTTTGATGACGCCATTATCACCCGCAATGTTCAGCTTCAGACGCCACAGGTTTTGCTCCGCATCCCATCGAGCGGAGACAACTTCGGTCCGAAATCGGATATGTTCAATCAAGCCATATTTGCGGGCGACAGATGCGAAATACTCTCTGATTTCATCTGCAGGAGAGAACGCCTGACTCCAATCTGTAGAACGAGGTGGTTAGCACTGAAGCCAAGGAGAGGCTAACCTTACATCAAATACCTGGGTTTAGCTCGAAGCTGTAAGAGTACAAATGCGAGGCAACATCGCATGCGCATCCAGGGTATTTGTTATCAAACCTGCAGAGGTCAAAGTCATAAACCCGTTAGATCCCATTGAGTTCCGCTAATTTACCAGGGCGGGCCATCATTATGCTTCCAAAAATGCGTTCTTCGCATCATTCTTGACGTCCGTTATGCACCCATGCCGTGTCAGTGTGTGTCAAACCTACCAAGTTCCCCCCAAATCGGGTGATTTTTCGTAAATGGTGAACGAAGTGAGCCCGAGCTTCTTTTTGAGTTGTATGGCAGCACATAGTCCAGAGGCACTACAGGGAGAAATAATGTCAAAACTGTCGTTTCTGAAGTGCACATATGCCATGCCTACTTACCCCGCCCCGATAATCGCTACGCTTAAATGCATATCGTCTTGCGACACCACTGAAAGGTGTGCTTTGCAAAAAAAACTTTGTTTGGCGGAAACCGGCTTGTTGACGTTCTTTTTGGATGGTGATGAGTCGGCAAAGCGGTATTCGGAATTCGGCTAGAGCGGAGAAACCTTACCTTATGCTTGATGCAGATCACACGACAAGTTGTTGCACAAGAAGCCCTTCCCATGACTGTGCAGACAGCAATACCATTAAGCTATAAAGGGTTACATTGCGAATAAAAAAGCAACCGCGTTGTAATTTTTTGAATCGTTCACAAAGCCGCTTTTCCGGGGCGACTTTTTGAATCTCCGCTTTCACCCTCGAAAATTGCGTTGACTAAAACAACGAATAGTGGCCATACGGTAGAGAGACCATCGTGGCTCACTGAAGTGCATTACATACCATCTTGTGCGGCGAACGTTATTCCACGATGCGAACGAACGAAATGTCGAAGCTAGCACTGGAGAGGTCGCCTCTTGCGTCAACAGACACCCGTCATCGACAGAAGGGAGTTGCCACAACTCAAACCTCTTCCAACGTAAAAGCTTTGAACGACAGATCACCAGAGTCCACACTGCCGTCTCCTCCATATAATACTGCACCAGCGGCGCACGTTACAGGGCGCTCAAACTCAGTCCAACCCCGGTACCCCCTGCCACGTCTAAAATCTGCCCTCCGCTCTATTTTACTTCCCATCATCCAGTACGAAACCAGTGTAATCGCGAATTTGCAGAGAAGGATACGATCGCCGCTTGTATACGCCTGTTTCAAGTATTTAGGCGCGTTGGGAACACATACGGCGTTTCTGCTGTTGCTCCCCATGCTTTTTTGGTTCGAAAGTGGTGCTATGATGGACGTACACGGGCGAAGCATAGATGTTAATAGAGTGTACGGTAGATCACTCGTCCTTTTGCTGGCAGCGGGCGTTTACTTGTCAGGTGCCGTCAAGGTAAGATTGCTCCGCAAGCACGAACCTCCGCGATGCAAAGCTTGAATGGAATATTGGCAGGATTACCTGGGTCTTCCTCGACCCTTTTCTCCACCAGTCTCACGCGTTTCAGTCTCACGCTCCGTCGATGCTGAGTACGGCTTCCCATCAACTCACACGGCCAATGCCGTTTCCTTGTCGCTTTTTACGGGGCTCTTTTTTCTAAAACACTGGTCAGATGGATGGGCAGACAATGGTCAACGTAATGTCCTGGCAGTCCTTACATTATATTCCATTTTGATTGCGGTCAGTCGAATCGTCACGGGGATGCACACCTTGTTGGATGTTCTCGGTGGGGCAGTGATTGGAGGCGGATTAGTGGTGATACATTGGCTGTGGATTATGCCGACAATGGAGGAATGGTTGATGACAAGTTGGACCGGTAAGGGTTTCTTCGGGACACCATTTTGATCAGTCAAAAACCCTCTTGACCCATGTCTTTTCTAGTACCTATTATCATTGTGCCAATTTGCATCCTTCTAATTAGTATTCATCCCGACCCGGACGGACCTTGCCCGTGCTTTGATGATTCAGTTGCATTCGTCGGCGTTGTGATGGGTTTGATGATTGGTAACTGGCATCACGTCATATATGTGGCATCAAGTGGATACACGGCCATCGGAAAATCAGCTACGCTGGGGCCTGTAATGGTGATACAAAGGCTGGTCTATGGTGCGTTCGGACTTCGTAAACCGAACGAACACCTTATTTACTAACTACTACTGTCATAACACAGGTGTTAGCATAATTGTTGCGTGGCGGTTATCCGTAAAACGGATTTGCTATGCACTATTACCCCCACTTTACCGGCTACTGGCATTTCCCTTTCGACGCAAGTATTTTGCTCTTGCCGACAAGTGAGTCAAAACCTGCCCCGTAGAGGTCTTTCCCGGGATTAACGCAATGTAAATCTTTTAGGGATTATCAGTCCATTCCGTCGTCCCACGTTGGGAGCTTTGCACCATCCTTGCTTCACCTGCCGACTAGCGAACGCAACCGATTCAAGCTCCCCCGGTATGATGTGGATATTGCCACAAAACTTATTGTGTACTCTGGGATTGGATGGCTGGCTACAGAAGGCATTCCAGTGTTATTTGAATTGCTAGGATTATAGTGTACAGTGAACTTTATTTTGGGATGCGAGAATTTTCCGCCGATGATGATGAGATGATTACATATATATTACTCATTTTAATAAAGAATCGGCATCAAGTAAGACGAGTTTCCCTTGCAAAGCTATCATTTTCCTCTGCTGGTATCTCACGACAATCATATATTCCGCGCCTTTATTTTCCGTCGCCAAGTTTAAAACAAATCATCATATATGACAAACAAACTAATGCGCAATATACAGCACGAATGCCTAATTAGTACCAGAGGTAGATCCAGCCAGTTGAGCCAACAACAATCGCAATCTTCGCTTCGAGATCTCACTTGGGTCGGCAGGTTCACCTCCAACGTGAGCATTGCCCTCTTCCAGATCACTGACTCGACGAAACACCAGATCCCAATTCCAATCTGGTCGGGATTTCGGTGCACTGTCCCAATACGAGGCCTCTGCTTCTTCGATGGCTTCGTAGAAGGATTTCAAATCATTAGATCCTACTGATGACGAGGTGAGAAATTCGTCGATGAGAGATGATGCGGCGAGGTGGGAACGAGGAGGGTGAAGGTGAGCTTGGGGTTGCGGTGGTTGAGGCAGTGGCGGGTGCGATTTTAGATACTGAATCGTAAAAGCTTCGTCACCCCATTCCGTGCTGTACTCTTCTTCCTCCACTTCCCCTTCTACCATCTCCCGGGTCCACTGGTCCGCCAGAAAGTTTGAAGGTGGTTGTAGCGTCTGCAGATCACTAGACTGTTGCTTTTCTGAGGTAACAGATCGGGCAGCACCCTTTTTCCAATCGCTACTCCTATTATCAAACTCATCAAACTCCTTTCCCCATCCATTCACATCCAGCGGGCCCCTATGACTCCAGCCATTCTGCTCCAGAAGCGACGGTTCGGCAACTCGAGTAATACTTGAACTGGACTCGCCCAAACGGAATTTGGAACTCCTGGAATCGACGAGATGGTCAAAGAGGTGCGACACTGGGTGGGAAGAGCCCACACAGGCCTCTGCGGAATGGCTCATTTCATGTGTGAATAGTGCTGTCGATATGCAAAACTTGTGACAAGGTAGAGAAACTCCGATCGAACTCTTTTCACTTACCCGAAATTTACCGAGGTTAGAATCACATGGGTGGTCACCCAAGTGAGACCAACTTATTTTATTGTGATAAATTATATTCCGAAGCTTCCTTAGCTCAGTTGGGAGAGCGTTAGACTGAAGATCTAAAGGTCTCGTGTTCAATCCACGAAGGGAGCATTAGCATTATGTTTTTGTCTGGTGCAGTCGCTGGGGCGACTCCTGCGCCACGAATACATTTGCCACCACTTAAGAGCGACCACCCCTGTAGTTTCCCATCCAATTACTGGTTCATTACCTCAGATTACTGTGTTGAAATTATGGAATTTTGATGAAACCCAATGCGAAACTGTAGGAGAGTATCTCAAACAAAATGAACTTTGAATAATCGCCATTGTAAGATCACGCGACTACATTTACATTGCAAAGCTACAATTCTAAAGTGTCAATAAAGCAGTAAAAGGAATAGTAGCCGTAACAAGAGCTACATTTTAGTGATGTAGGTTAAGAAAGCTACACTAGCACATTAGACAATGGTTTCTTATCCTGCGAGTTATGATTGAATTTGTTGATTTGATTCCCCTTTTTCCCTCCGGCCGATTTTCCACCACTTCCGATGTACCTTTTTCTTCGGTGCTTTCCTTGCTGGCTCAGATAAGGAAGGTTCTGTATTAGGTTCTTCATAGTTCAGCGTTGTTGATGATTCAGATTGCCCATCTCGCTTCAGTACGCGCACTTCGGCACGGGACGAGTTCGCTGGAACTTGGACCATAACATTGGCGAGATGATGAAGATGGAGGTATCTGTAGAGGATACGGTACCCTATAAGTGCATGACGCCATAAGGTACTAGATGAACGAACCTACTTGACTGTCCGCATCAATCCTTTAGGCGACAAGGTGACAAACGAGAACCCATGATTATTTCTCCACTGTTGGCCATATCGATGCCAAGCATGTTCTATACGCTGATACCAAACGACGTTTACATTGCCATTCCCACGCTCCCCTTTATTCTCTTTCCATAATCTCACAAAAATGTCTTTGGGAAACATGCGATATCGGGACATGACACCCGCTTCAACGAGACCTTTTGAGATCCATCGAGCACAGTTACCGCGTTCGGGAGAGGGAAAGCAGCGTCGCGTCAGGTTCAAAAGGGGTCCCAGAACAGTACTGAATGCCGCCTCGTGGTTTTCCACTGCCTGACGAACGGAAACAAAGTAGTTGTGGAGGGCGTGGATTTGGGCTGCAGGGAGGGATTCAATGCGAATGGAAACAACGTGGCGAGAATATATTCCGCCTTGTTCGCGGCTTGCCTGCGTGGGTAGGATATGGAAGGGTTAATCGGTTGCAAGACCGGCGTATGATTAACATTGTAGATATGCCCCTGACTCGCCCAATGTCGGACTAACCTCACCCTACCTCTCCAATCCCATACAAAAAGTCCACGGGATCCCATATTTCCACAAGCTTGCACCCCTCCTTCTTGGTTACATTCACCAATATTTGTTGCCCATTCGGGAGCGTATATCGTAATGCGGAATGTCCGAATGGTCGCACTCCAATGCTTAAAAGGTTGCGGAAGATAACAAATGATGTATAGGGTTCGAAAAACAGGTATTCAAGAGCTGGTGGGTTGTCCCGATTGAGTGCCACTGAAAAGTGGAGCGTGTGAACCATATGAGAGCTGAGGAAGCTATCACAACCCAACAGATACCATCGATCTCATGAAATATTGTATCTATGTTTGATATCGGCTTGGTCAGCCCCAAAATATCAATCCCGTCGCTGGCAGATGATCCCACTCTGACAACTGTACGATGCTCACACTGCGAAGGAGCATCGGCAGAGGGAAGTTCAGCGGTCGCCATTGCGGAGAGCAAGTGGTAAAAAGCTTCCACTACTAGTAATTACTTTGAGACGATGACATCATGGGTCGCCCAGTGACTGATTGCAGTTGAGTCGCCCGAACGGTGCGTCAGACAAAAACATAGTCGAAATGCTCCCTTCGTGGATTGAACACGAGACCTTTAGATCTTCAGTCTAACGCTCTCCCAACTGAGCTAAGGAAGCTTGTGTTCATACAATCTCCAGGGAAGATGTAAAGCGGTTCCCTCAAAGTCAGTCTTTGACCACAATCGCTAATCGTTAGCTATGGTCCAGTGCGGTGAAAACCTGGCTGAAAACAAATAAAACATCAGACACCCCCGAGTGGCTCCCAAGCTCAGCAGCTTCCGGCATGTTAATGGGTTCCTTGGTTCGTCTGTTCACTTGGGGTTTCCCGATAGCCGTATGTTTTGCTTATCCTCTCAAAGTGCCACCCACATCCGCCTGACAGCGACACACAGCCCGATGGCCCTCCAGGAATCCCCCACCCTTCATATCTTTGGTTTGGAGGACACTTGTTTTCCCAAATGGGTGGATTGTACCCACTTGGGGCCATCCGTCCACTATTGATCAGCTGTCACACTGGCTACTATTTGCAGCTTTTCCTACCCAAAGTAAGATAAGCTTGCGCGATCTCCGCGAACACGGGATGGTGTCACAATACATCTGCGCATCCCAAAAATTTACCGATGACTATCGACACTGTGCCACACGTTGCATGCTTTTGCCACCTGCGTCCCTGGTCACGAGCTGACGCGCAGAAGGGGAACGGGAGACGTTTGGGGTCACCCTCCGTCATTTCCACCCGTAATGTGCATTCCACAAACGCGCGGATGGAAAAAACTTGCGGTGTTTGGTGATCGTGGAAAGAGCCGCTCCCCCTTGTTGTGGCTTTTGCCGTAGACGTGAGATAAGGCGCATACTTTTTTGCCCGAATTTCTTTTTCAATTGTCGATTGCGTTGTGGGATTTTTTAATTTTTTTTTTTGCGCGCTTGATATGGACTTCTGGGCGGAGACAAGGAAACTCAAAGTGGGGGTGTGGATTGTTGTTTTAGGTTTTGCAAAAGTTCCTACAAATAGGACAATCCCCCAATTTCTCCTTCCGTGGCCCGGTTGCTCTCCTTCCAGTTGTTCCCTTTTATTTTGGTCTTGAAACTTGCCCGCTGGTCGGTGCTTTCTTTAGTTGCATTCACCCTCATTACCAAACGGTTCTCAACCTCATTAACGCAAGGTCGGTAGTAAAGAAATGATGGGTTGCGACTGTTGTCGTGCGAGAACCTCGCAGCTAAATGCAGAATCTTCCCTTTAATAGTTCGCAAGTAGTGATGGCTACTATTGACGATAAGAAAGACCCTATCGGGCTAGTTGAAGGCGGTGTACTGGATGAAATGGACGAGGAGGTTCGTCGTCACGCCGAGCTCGAGGCAAAGATCAACAGAGACCTCGATGAGAAGATTCTTTCCAACCCGAACGCTTTCCCCAAGGCCGTTTTCTTCATTATTCCCAACGAGATGGGAGAGCGATTCTGTTTCTACGGTATCAACCCTCTTCTCAAGGATTACCTGAAGGAGTTTGTTGGCTACAAGTCCAACAAGGCTGAAGCTATGGTCCACGTTTACAAATCCGTGACCTACTTCTTCCCTCTTGTTGGTGCCGCGATTTCCGACTCTTTCTTGGACAAGTACAAGACAATCGTGTCCTTGTCCACCGTCTACCTCCTTGGTGTCTCTCTCTTGGCCATATTCTCCAAGCCCGGTGTTATTGGTACACCACCAACGGTTCCCGAATGGGGCCCGTTGCTCGGTCTTTTCCTCATCGCATTCGGTACCGGAGGTATCAAACCCTGCGTGTCTTCTCACGGTGGTGATCAGTTCTTGTCTGTGCAAAAGCTTGAATTGAACAAGTTCTATAACTGTAAGTCGACATTGAAATCAGGGTTTATCCCCATCCAACGATATTAACGTCCTCCGTTGTTACTACGTAGACTTCTATATGTCCATCAACGTCGGAGCTGTTGCTGCCGGTTTCATTACCCCGGCCATCAAAAACAGAAGCTGCTACGGTCTCGAGGGAGGCAAGGACTGTTACGCTTGGGCTTTCGGTGTCTGCGCCATGGCATTCGCTCTTGCTATGTCTGTCTTCATTGTCGGAAAGCTCTTCTACCGTGTCGTCCCCCCAGCCGGTCAATTTATTCCATGGCAATTGCTCAAGACCGCCATCTCCTATTCCAAGAATGCTCTAACAAACGGCTTCAACCACGAGCAGGCAAAGGCTGCAGCTGCCGAGTCCCAGGGTGAAACCAATGTGCTTGAGCTATTTGATCTTCTACGCGTCATTATGGTTATTTCCCCCGCGCCCTTCTTCTGGATGGCATTTGACCAGAACAATACTTCATGGCAATCTCTTACTGATCAGATGAACCGAAGCGTTTGGCCATCGTCTGAGACTATCAACGCCGTCATGAACCCCTTGCTCATTGTTATCCTCGCACCTATCTGGGCCAACTTCATCTACCCTGCCATTGAACGTCGAGTGCAATTTGGCCTCCTGAGACGTATGGTCGTCGGCATGCTTCTCTGTGGTCTTGCCTTCATCGTTTGCGGTGTTATCCAAACCCGTGTCAGCAACAACTGTGTTGACCGTGAGTTTACGAATGCGGGCACCGTCTCAACTGAGTGCATTGACGACGGAATTAGCACCCCCATCTTCATCCTTCCATATTTCATTATGACTACTGGTGAGATTTTGTTCTCCATCTCCGGATTGAACTTCACCTACATGGAAGTCGGCAAGCGAACAAAGTCATCTTGTGCTGCCCTGTGGTTGTTGGGAACCGCTCTTGGAAACGTCTTTGTAAGTGTGCAAGAAGTTCTTTGTGACAATTTGACCGCATGGATGCTCATCAATTCAATCTGTAGGCCACGGCACTTTTCGAGTCACCCATCGGTGATACTGACCACCACGGCCGTGCAAAGTTCTTCTACATCAACGCGGGTATCTGCTTCGCTGCAGCCGTGCTTCAGATGGTCCTCAACCGTTACTACGTCTACAAGGCTGACCGATAGGCTGGCCGGACTCGTCTGGAGAATGCAGTGTATTCTAGTGGATTAGTAGTCTAGAGTGTTATCATCTCTCTGTACAGGGTAGCTTCTATGAGTGAAAGTGTAGCCTGCAATATGTAACGGTTTAGCTCATTGCAGCAAGTCTTTTGTTAAGCCATTCATTCGTCGGATATGTTGAAATGGAATTATTGATTAGCTAATACATGCTTCGCCACTCAACATTGCCATTTGACGTGGCTGTGCAGTAGGGTTCGGTTGCTGAGTCGGCCACCTATTCGACCATGTCGCTAAGATCTAAAGGACAAGGAGTAGCGTCCAAGCTTACCATGAATGGTTTTAAATACTAGCGTACGCTTCGAATATTTTTTCTTCACCATATTGGTAGACAACCGGTGCTTCGAGCACTCTTCTCACAGAAAAGACACTGCAGTTTGCAGTAATGGGTAACATTTGCGCTGCCGGCGTGCATACTTCGACGGACGCCTATGAGCGTGAACGACAGATGTTTCTATCACAAGACGTGGCGGACGGAGTAGTTGAACCGACGTATGTAAAAGCTGAAGGGATGACGATCGAGAAGATCACGGTGAGCAAGAAGAAGCTGGGCAAGAAGTTATGGGGCGCTGCTCCTGCTGCAGGTTGTATGGAATGTAGTCAGACTCCGTTTGCATCCAACAGTGCTGACTGGGTGGTATTTAGAACCCTACTCACCTCCAATCCCTACCCGGACGGCCAGTTTGATTCCATTCGTTTTGCTTGACCTTCCACCTGTATCGCACACCATCATGAAGTACCTTCCATATCACGAAATTGCAAAATGCCGACAAGTTTCAAAGAGGTGGTGCGAAATAGCAACGCCGATCATGAGGTAAGAAGGCATGGGGACCTTTAACAATAGAAACATGTGCAAGTTTCTACAACAATTCTGGATCATAGATCACATCACAGAATCCTAACTCTGATCGCAAAAAACGATTCATCCAAGCAATGGTCTGTCAAAGTTTTTCCTAGCACCCGTTACACCCTTGACCACGGCAAGATCACCATTCAAACTTACCGACCCACCGTGCCACCCACGTCGACCGATCTCGAAGCACCCGACCCATTGAGCATATTGCCTGGTCGGGTAGGGGAGGTACGACTGGTTCCTTTTAATTTGGGTGAAGCAAGGGTATTTGATCGAGGGTACGGAGAAGATGGTTTTGCTGTTGGCTTGTTGGATAAGTGGGACGCGGATGGTGTGTTTGGGGAATGGGTTTTTGGGGATACTTTTTGGATCGAGTTCATGACGGGGGGTGCTCGGGGAGTGCAGGTTTTTGGAGTGGCAGTTGGTACGTTCTTGGCTGTCCCCTATTTTCTATTCATCTATTATTGTCGTACTGACCATATGGGGACCGTTGCACACTTCTCGTCCAGACTCCCACCCAATCTACTCAACGTCACGAAAAGCGCATTTGGAATCCCTTTACAAATCCCTCTCATACCCATCCACTGATCTGCAAGCCTTGGCCCACCATCCCTCACTCCTTCGATACCTGTCTACTCCATTGAAGACCCGCACAGCTGCTTACCGATCTATCCTTGGGTACGCCCTCGGAGCGGGGAGCATTGAAACTGGTACACACGCCCTCTCTGATGCACTAGCCCGTCTTGATCGCGTGATGCACCGTGTGGAGATTCTGATGCGGGTTGAGGGACGGCAGGAAAAGATTCGCGAGTATGTTACGGAGGGAGTGAGGATTTGGCAAGGAGTCAAAGGGTGGGAGGCTGTTATGAGGGTCGCCGGATATCAGGGAAGATTGGAGGATGAGGAACGTGTTTGGTCATTTTTGTGGCAGGTTGTTATTCCTGGGTTGTCTGGCCGGGGCGCGCGGTCTGCGGATGAGTGGGATGTTGTTTGAGACTGATTGTCTTTCATGTAAATTTATTTCATATCTGGTCTTGAGGAACACTTTCTGCCATTAGCATGTTTTTGGCGTCAAGTCAAACAAGCAAACTATGAACCATGTGGACGCAAGTGGAAGGGTCGAAATAAGCAAAATGCGAATGAGCGTTGAAAGAAAGATTGGTTCGCAGGAGGCAGCATAAAAAAAAAGATCAGATACAACCTGGAAGTCCGGCCTCCCAGATTCGAACTGGGGACCCTTAGATTGCTGAATCATTACAGTCTAATGCTACTGCCAACTGAGCTAAGGCCGGATGATTTTGTAAGTCACCAAGCAAATACAACATTTTGCTTAACTACTGGTGGTTAGGGTTAGGGTTAGGATAATTTCGTTTTTCTGCTGATGGAACAATGCCAGATGTATGTAGCTTAGGTTCGCCTAATTCTACTTGCATAGCGAGCCAGATAGCAACATCAGTGCGCTTACACGGTCAAACTGCTTGTATAGCTGTGTATTGATGTGAATGCGTTGGAATCAGAAAACGCCAGATTGCGGTGGGACCAAAAAAGAAGAATGGAAACTTTTTTTTTTGCAATAACATTTTGGTAGCTTTTCTTTCGCGTGAAATTTCGGAGGTAACCGCTCATTGGTCCCCACACAAGTAAAAAGCGGCCAGAACAGCGGCGGTCAAAATACCAACTTGGCATCGCTCGGGGCGCGCCGATTTTCAACAACAATTGCACTGGCATACACATGTGAGGATGACGATGCTATAGCTATGCAGGTGGTAGTTTATGCGCATCTTTTGGCTGTATGACGGGTCAGTTTATCCAACCGAGGGATACGGCGGCATGATTTAGTGCACTGCCATTTTGCTATGTTCGGGACGATGGCAGTTTGGCCATTACTTGTTTGGTCAAGGCTGATACTGCTAAACGGCTCGGTTGCGTGTGTCAATTTCTTTTTGTCGACTTTGTAGTCGTATTTTTTTGCTTCAACAGAATGGTGGAAAATACTTATTGCATGTGATCCTGGTACATTTGCTTTGCTCGTAGTTTTTCGAAAGGCAAGCAAACTTTAGCTCGGGCAATCTGCATGTTGCTTATTTAGCAGGGAGGGCTGAGTTTTGAAAGTTTGCTACTGAGTTGATGATGCAATGCAAGCAGCGACAAACGGAGAGAATTGAAGCCCTGCTACAGAGAATTTTTCACTTGAAGAACCACGGTAGCTGCTAGCATCGGAGATTTTGCAATCCTAAGCTGCGAGCTCCCTGAATGATCCTCCATGCTGACATTTTACCTTTCTCCTTGTTAAAGCCATCCTCCTTTGGAGGCACCATGCCAAGGATTACATACAACTGGCTCCGAAACCTTTGATCCAACTGGGATGTTGATGCGACATGCGTACCTTTCAATTGTACAGTTTCTTCACAGAGCTTGCGTGAGTTCGGGTAGTTTCAACATCTAGGAATAAATACTCCCTGCAAAAGAGAGTTTCTAATCCTGTACTCCGGCCTCCCAGATTCGAACTGGGGACCCTTAGATCGCTGATATTTTACAGTCTAATGCTACTGCCAACTGAGCTAAGGCCGGATGCGGTCCGAAGGCGGGCAGATTCCCAAACCTCCGTAAGAATGCAAAAATTCCCGCCTGATGACTGAGGTTGACATGCAATTACGTTGATGTCCACTCATTATTCGGTCAAATGGATTAATGTGTTGACAAGTCATTCATTATTCAGCAAGTTGAACGGTTTTGACGGATTCTCGTGACCCTCCGGTGTGATTTCATTTGTGGACACGACTGCATGTGCGATGTTTTAGTGTGCAGACTAAGCTTGGGCTGTGTAAAATCGACTGGCGATCGGCTGCCAAGCTCCTCATGTTTGCAGTGTTCATTGTGCATATCTTGGATCGGTGCAACGCTTACCCGGATCTTGAAACCACTTGTGATGGGAACCGCGATGACTGATCGTCGTCTTTGAGTGGATTCGTTTAATCGCCGCAATCCGTGCTCGACTTGCAACCATGGAATTGGCGCACAACAGAGGACGTAATGTGCATTTTCAAGTCAAAAACCCACGTACTCCTCCCCTTTTCGAAATATTAAACAGCAAAGAAAGTTGAGCAAAAAGAGGTTTGGAACTTTTAATTTCCGCGTCTTTGTTCCACAGGCTTGGTCGCAGATGCTCAAATTTCCTGCGCCTCCCGGTGTTTGGTTCGTCGATTTTGATTCTGTCGTGTCTAGAGATGGCAGAGTTTCAACTCTCGCACCAAGCTCTGTCTTTTTTGCCATACCCCACCATCATTGCATTTAACTTTGACGTTTTTATTTCTAGGCAGCGAGGCCTCGTACACTTTCCAAGGAAACCAGTGCGCACATGCATACGCAAACTATTTTCCCTCCGTTCAACAACCACCTTCCCTCGTGCTAAATTGGTTCGCATTGCCCATATGTGGTAAAGAGACGAAATTTGAGGCACCAAGAAATCAAAATGGATACACTGGACCCTTTGCAATAAGATAACACGAATAGCGTGGGTCTGCACGTTTATGGATAAATGAAATGATAGAAAGGGCATTGCAAGCGGGGACGGAACCCTTTAATTAGCGAAAGGAAAAAACAATTTTCATATGAATCGATAGACTGGTACTGGGCAACGCTACATCTCGTCCCTTATCCCGTTTTAGGAGCGCAGGACTTTGCGTAGCATTCACATTTGGGACTCCCCCAATCTAACTTGTCAATTTGCCGTGGGCTGTACGTGTGTCTCTTTTTTCCCTTCGCCCCACAAACCGCATCCGGCGTTCACCAAGATCCCACCCGTCCCGCCCAACAATGGGGGGGCCCGAAGCCCATTTTCAATTTGCACGACGACAAGAAAGGCAGCGGTTTAGGGACCAAGCAACTCCAGACATCGTTGTTTTCCTTGATCTCTTCTTTCTTTTGATCATTTTTTTTTTTGGCGCGCGAGAACGATAGACCTCTCGTACGGCTCTTTACACGCACGAAAGGTAATAAATATCACGCGGCGCGCGTGTGTGTGTTGCGTGCGTCGTTTGAAAGGTTCGCCCAAATGACATATGCCTCCTCTCCCACCCCCTTTGCTCTTCCCTCGATTTTTTCCCACGCGTTTGATTTATATCTAAGGTCATTCTCATTTTAATTCCCCCCTTCACTCCTCTCCCCTCTCATTCGAAGACTTTCTCCTTTTTATACCTCCCTCCTCCTCCTCTTCCCCCCCGGCATCTTAACAGCCTCGCCCTACTAGTAGTAAGCAAGATCCTATAGCGGCCTTTTTCAAAGCTTCTTTCATCTTGGGGTTGCTTCTTTTCTTGTTCCCTCCTCCTATTCCATCGTCGTCCTTTTTCGACGCTACTTTCTTCCCCCTTCTCTCAGCCTATTCTGTGGCTGTCATCCCGATCGTCGTCGTCTCACGTCATCTGTCAAGTCTTGTTGACGCTACCCAAACAAAGCATGACGACGTTGCTCGACTGGAACCCTACACCGCTCTCGTCGTCCCATTTCGCAGACTTTGCAAGTGTCGGCCACGAACAGTCTGGTTTCAACTCGGGCTTCGATCTCGCTTACCAACCAAAAGATCATTTGGCATCAAACAGCCACGGTGCCAGCGGCTCAGCTAATCATAGCACCGTGTCTCCCGCACGAAATCAAAGACCTCTCTCCCCTACCACGCCTATCACTGTCCCTCCTAGCCCGGTCCACACTGAATATTCGACTGCTTCTCCGCCTGTCAAAAGCGAGTGGGCTCCGGCTCCAACTCCCATCATGAAGGACGATTGGGTGTCAAATGTTGTCTGTCGCCAAAACAAGTCAGACTGGCCCGCGACAGAACCCACCCAACAATCTCAACACGCGCACTCACACAATGAATCAAGCACCTCCACGCCTTCCTCCTCCGCTGCCTTTGTTCCCCGGATGATGGCTTCGGCTCGTCACCATCCACATCAGCATAATTCTCACCCTGACCGCGTTGCCACAACCTCTGAGCACTACTCTCACCCAGCTGCATCTATCTCTGGAAATGGCACCATTCCCCCGTCTCACCTTCATCTACACCAACCTCGACACCAACCCCACTATCACGCTGTTCCCCCGTACCACATTTGGCGAGGCCTTCCTGCCGCGCCAAGGGGCCCATTTGGCCGACCGCTCAACGTGATGTCTCATATGCTGGATCCCACCGTTGGCATGCAAATGACCACAACAAGCGAACAGTTTCCACACCATCCTGCCCACATGATGCGCCCTCCTGCACCGCTCTTAATCCCTCCTCACGCGACGTACTCTCACCCTGGCTACGGAGCCGGCCTCCCAACCCCTCCGCCTGATCATCCATTGCATCCGTATGCACGAGGAAGGAGGATGAAGTCTTGGCACGGAAGCAGTGCCGCTTCATCAGCTGGGAAAATCTTTACTTGCACACACGAAGGATGGTAAGTACAGACATGCACATTTTGTCTGCATTGACAGTGTCTAATCACAACTATTCACATTCATCAGTGGCAAATCTTTCAAACGCGCCGAACACCTCAACCGACACAGCCGAATGCACACTGGTGAACGACCTTTTCCTTGTGATGAAGTTGGTTGCGATCGTCGCTTTTCTCGCTCTGACAATCTCGCGGCGCACAAGCGCACTCACCTCAAACACAAAGCCAAAGCCGCGGCACAGCAAGCCCAAGCGCATACTCATATGGGCAAAATGGTCTCGGATATGGGAAGATTTTAATAGTTGTCTCATAATCAATTAGCTTTATAGTTTCGTCCCTTTGTATTTTTTGTTGTACCATATTGTGTTTGGACTTTGGTTGAGGCTGGATACCCGGGACTTTGATGGACTTGTGTTCTTAGTTGCTTGTTTCATTGTTTTATGTTTTTGATAGTTTGCTTGTGATTTTTTGTGAATTGTATGTACGGACCGTGTACAGTATTTGAATGAAGAGAGTTACTTTGTGGTTCAACTCGCTCAAGAATTCTTCTTGCCTTTTGATGGGAAAACTTGCGACCACATTCCATCGTTTGACGCTACTAAAGGACAAGATATAACCGGCTTGTGCCGGAATGTAAACCGGCCTTAGCTCAGTTAGCAGTAGCATTAGACTGTAATGAACCAGCAATCTAAGGGTCCCCAGTTCGAATCTGGGAGGCCGGATTCCATTATGCACGGTGCTTGCTTTTTTTGATTGTGACAAAATTTGCCCCCTCCCCCGAATATATGTGGATATGTCAATTCCAAGTCTTTTACCTGCAATCCCTTCAGGACCCGTGGGACAAACCTTCAAAGTGGATCTCAATATCCTTTTTTTTCCAACCCTGGAGTTCAGGGCAAATTGCCGATCTAATTTGTGGTGGTGGCTTTTACTGTGGCAGGTTTTCCACTCATTTCGTGTGGCAGCAGTGGCCAAACGTACAGGTATTTTGTTCACACAATCTTCCTAAACATGGTGGATAGAAATAAACCGTTACCACACGTGAGAGTTCCAAGGGACGTTGTCGTTTATTGGTTGATGAGTGTGCATCGGTGAGACATGGCCGCAGACAATGAGTCGTTTGGGACCCACGTTGCCTAACGTGACTATACGTTATGAGTAATGAAGAAACGTTTGGAAGACACCGGCCTTAGCTCAGTTGGCAGTAGCATTAGACTGTAATGATTCAGCAATCTAAGGGTCCCCAGTTCGAATCTGGGAGGCCGGATCCGGATCCTGTAGTGACCAGCTTTTTTTTTCAGCTTTGGGCACTCTTCTGCTTGTTTCATAGATGATCAAAGGATCGAATCGTGCGTATGAATGTATCGTTGATATATTTTGAGATTCAACTTTATGACAAACATGTGTGATTTGGTCTTGGGTGTTCGCTTCGCATTGGGGATGAGCCTTTCGGAGGGAGACAGGATCCATTAAGGTTCGACGTTTCGTACAACAAATGCCATCAAAATGAGATGCAGATACATTTGATACATGTCTGTGAAAGCCAGGATTTTATCCATGTCTCCTGAACACCAGTGGTGTGGTGTTAGTGCATTCCAAGGCCCCATGTATGTGATTTCTCCAAGTTCCGATGCATTCACTGGTGAAACCGCATGGTTCCTTCTCAGGCATTCTTCTTTCAAATGTAGCATGTCGGTTTCGATCCTTTGGGTCTATTGTGAAAAAGGATAGTGAAGAGACGATCTCCGTATCGATAATATTAGGCCTCACTCGCGCGCTAGTAAACATTCACTGCGCTCCGGCTTCACAGTTTGAAATTAGCTATTTACGTAGTGAACTGCACGGACGGTCCACGTTCCTTTGCATTTTACGTCAATCAAGGTTAAGTATAGGTCCTCTTTACCCCGTCTATGAAGAACTGAGCAAGTGTTGAATGTCAGATTGCGAGTCAATTGCGGTCTGCCTGACAGAGTTGGGAGCTTGTTGTACGGTGTCGAATTAAAATTGTATTCGAATGTTATACTACCAGGACCGATTTGTACTGGTCAATTCCCTGAGAATACTCAGAGGCGAACGGATGTTGTGCAGAACAGGGAGCGATAAATTGGATGCATTTGTCGGGAAATTGTGGCCTGGCCGTTTAATAACCCACATGAATGATGAGATAGTTATCATTGATATGTTAGTAGTTGAGCATGATTCGGAGACGCTTAAACATAGTGTGCGGGAAAATAC